>JAPWTK010001188.1:0-76316 GCA_029963805.1 Aromia moschata
TCTCATTGAGGTTAGATTATGTATGTTAGATGATAAGTAGAATGTTCCATGAAATGCACCCAGATCGTGAACCTGTTTCACAATCTACAGTAAGCAGAATAGAGCGAAAATACAGAGAATTAGGACACGTGAGGGATGCACCAAGGCAAGGTAGACCTAAAATTAATGAAAATGTTCAACAAGACGTAATTTTGTCGGCACTAGAAAATCCACATTGTACAGTACGGCAAGTATCTAGGGATTTGAATAGGTATTGGAAAGTCTTCAGTATCGAATATTTTTAAAAAGGTAAAATACCATCCCTATAGAGTACGCCTCATCCATGAATTGGCTGAAGACGACTTTGACCGAAGAACTGAATTCTGCGAGTACATGATGGACCACAATAATCAAAATAACGGTTTCATTGCTAATATTTTATTTTCTGACGAGGCAACGTTTTTTTTGAACGGGCATGTTAATCGGCAAAACACCCGCTACTGGTCTCAGGAAAATCCACACTGGATGCAAGAATACCATACGCAACATCCACAAAAGGTCAATGTGTGGGCTGGTATTGTGAGAAATAGAATTGTTGGTCCATACTTTTTTGATGAAAATTTGACAGGAGCATTGTATCTGAATTTTTTACAATATACATTAATTCCTGACTTGACCCGGCTATTTCCTGATATTGAAATAGCCAATACTTTAGACGGCAGAATTTGGTTTCAACAGGATGGTGCAACCAATTTAATGTGGTTTTTACCAGAACCTTTCCAGATCGGTGGATAGGAAGAAGAGGATCAGTGGAATGGCCCCCTAGATCACCTGATCTTACTCCACTAGATTTCTTTTTATGGGGTTATTTGAAATCTAAAGTTTATACTAATAGACCCGAGAACATCCGTGAGCTCAAAGATCGAATCAGGCAAGAAACGTTAAACATAACACCTGCTATGTTACAAAATGTCAGAAGCGAATGTATTGCCCGATTCGGTCATTGTTTAGCAGTCAACGGAGAACAATTTGAGCATTTATTGTGACTTTTCTAAAAATACAGAAACGTATAACTTTCTAATGAAATTTTTCATAAACACTTTATGTATTGTTGTCCACCCTGTAATAGATAGAAGCAACTTGTGATACATTTTTGGACTCAGCTCGGCCAGGGTCATCCGAAACTTGAAAAAAAAAAATGTGTTCCATTTAAAAAAAATCGGTGGTGGCGTCATTACTCGAAGGTGGGACACCCTGTATATTAAATTATTATGTGACAAAATAGTAAATCGCAATCAAAAATTGACCTGTCTCGGGAATTTTCAATAATATTGTTCATTTAGCTAATAATGAATTTATGCGTCACTTTATGGACGCACTGTATAGATCATGTATTTATATTGGTATTTTGTAATATTAGAATATTGTTCGATTAATAAACTATTCTCTTCAATTAATCTGGTAATTGTCATGGTTTTTATTACACTGTTTTAAAAAACTTTTACATAATAACAGATATTTTTGAAGACACTATAAAATGTTGATTATGCAAAGTAAAAAGATTTATTTTCATTTTCAGAGGACGTGTATAGTACCAGTGAGTATATTCTGAATTTTTCTATTGGTTTATTAAGATTTTATTGTTTTAGTATCCATATAAACTTAACAAATCTGTATGTATGAGCTCAAGAGATGCCTAGGTGTTGAGAGGTGAGAGGAGCTTCAGAATTATTCGTAAAATGGAGAAAGATGGATCTGGCAGGTAAATTTTAAGCTTTCTATCAATAATACGGTGATTTTTATAAAAGCAAGTGTGCAGTTAAATCCACTAAATGACCGGATGGATGTACAAAAATATTTTTGATATTTGAAGAGAATGTTGCTTTTCAACAAATTAACGTCCATATACTAAGCTAATTCACATTTATCTAATTTCCCTTTTTTGGGGTATGTATGACAAGCTTGTTGAAGTATATGCTAAAAATTAGTTAATATTCGTTAAGTAAACTAATTTTTTAAATGATATATGGCCCAATCTTTTACTCTGGGTTAGAATAATTAAATGTTCAATTAGCGGTTTAACCATACATGTATTTCTACATACTAATACAAACATGTATTTCATGATCCTGATTATATTAACCAATGTTTAATTGTGAGCGTGTCCTTTACCAAACTGAAATGTACCCAGAAATAGTGATGAAGATTAGTTAACTCGATTATTTACTATTTTACTGTACAATCGATTATGGATTGCTAAAGTTTTTATGTTGTTTTTAATACATAATTAAATTGTTTCATATATTATAAATTTGTTTACACATGGACCCGGACTTTCACGACTTATTTGACATTGAGGATAAGGAAATTGTGGATCTTTTAGCAACTACAGCACCTGCACTACAGTGGTGGCTGGTGGAAATTGAAAATCTCGTCACGCGTTGAAAATGGAGCTGCATCGTTCTTGCAGCAGGGTCCTCAATTGTCAAGTGAATATAAAAACTATTTTTGTGCTTTTTGCAAAATTTTCATTTTGGTTAAAGACACAGCTATCGTGATATCCCAAAAACAATTAGCTGGAGTGAAATAACAATCAAAATTACCATAACTTTTACTTGCTGTTTATGAAAAACATATATATATATATTTCGCAAATGTTTTGCAAGCTGTTTCTGATCTTCTGGTGGGGCACACAATATTTAAAATTTTTACTGCAGCTTTTTTACATAAGCCAAGTAATCACACCCTAAAATATGATATGAGTCTCATGGTCGGTTATGAAAATACGAGAACCTCAAATTCCACCAGCCTCCACTGCTGCATTATAATTGAATGTCCTGTTCATATTGAGGAATGGAACGATAACAATTTTTATCATTTCAGGTTCTCAAAAAATGTCACAACAATATTCAATGAGAAAGAAATAAAAAATCCTCATTTTCCTATAATAACAAAAATTCTTATGTAAATGTATCATTAAATATCGTACAGGAAATGACAGTGATTTCCTCTAGTTAGATGTTGTATAAAGTGGGTAGAGTTTTGATTAGCTTGAAATTTTCTTAACCCCAATAGATCGGATGTATAAAACCACCTTCAAATTCATCCAGAAAATGATTATTAAATCACATTTTTGAAGTTAAAATCGCCTAGTCAATTATCAAATAATTGCCGCCGTGTTCATACTAAATGTATAAAATATGATTTAAACCAGCTCACATTTATCATAACATAGTATAAAACAAAGTCGCTCCCGCTGTCTGTCCCTATCTATCTACTACCTATGTATGCTTAGATCTTTAAAACTACGCAACGGATTTTGATGCGTTTTTTTTTAATAGATAGAGTGATTCAAGAGGAAGGTTTATATGTATAATACATGCTGTAATTTTTGTACAATTACACACATTCTGTTAACTGCCGGTTAACACATATTGGTTCAATTTCAGTGTAGAAAAATATATCGACAATATTGGTTATTAATGTAACTATATGTATTGTTTTAGTAATGGAAGTAATATGCTCTCACCAGTTGAATGGAATCTGGAAGTTTGTGGTGGTACTGAAATAAAACCGTTTGTGGATAAATTGTATAACCCTGAAACAAACCATACAGTCATAAAAACTGGACCTTGTCAGGTAAAAAAATACCGTTTTAATACTACAAAGAAATTGTATATCTTCATCGGGCTGAGAATATCTCCAATGTGATAAAACGTAAATTTTAGAGGAGACAAATAAAACTGCTTAAAAGTAGTTATAAAGGAAGTGATATTACATAAATATCTTTGTGTGGTGAAGTATAACTTATACCTTTCCACATTTTAAGTCTAGTTTAACTTATACCTTTTCTTTATGAGTGCTTTTAAGCAATTTAATTTGTCTCCTCTAAAATTTACATTTTGTTACATTGGAGATATTCTCAGCCCGGCGACGATATGTATTATTTCGCCGTAATAAATTTCAATGAACATGTCGAGCGATTTTGATTGTTGTGGATATTTTTAGCTCATTGAATGCAAAAATGGATAACGTGACTGTAAGTGGTGATGTAATCGGCATTGTTTTAAAATGGGAGTGACATTTTATAGGGAGAAATTCAGCACTGTACTTGGTTTTTCAATTCTTTCCAAAATTAACCAGTTTTTTTTTATGAAAAATTTATTTTTACAAAAAATTATTTGTTATAATCTCAAATCAGTGAACTTAAAGTGTTGCTTAACATCTGCAGCGTAATGGACATAATGGTGTTGGAAATGTGTCTCTTCAATTCATCTACATGTTGTGCTTTGATTTGTAAATGGCAAGTTTAAGATACATACCCACTAAGAAGTGGTGTGGTCTAGTCTGGTCTGGTGACCTTGCTGGCCATTCCAATGATCGCCGCCCAATCCAATGATTTGGAAAAACTAGGCACTAGGACAAGGTACTGATGGACATTAACATTTACTACTTACTTCTCTATTACTTCTACTATATCTGCTCAGACATTTACTTTCTCGGGTCTTCGGCTAAGCATCTCCCTCATCCAGTGAGGATTTTCTGAAGCCCAATAGCGGTAGTTTTGACGATTTACTTGTCCTTCAAGAGTAAACAGAAGTCCGAGTAAACCGATTGTCATCAAAATAGTTATTTCATGAGTTTCGTTTAGATGCACACATGAAATTTAAATCAGCAAACATATTTTTAAATAGACATATGGCTGTGTAAATAAACAATAACTCTTTGTTGTACTTTACTTTTTGCGCAAGCTATTAATAGATGCCATTAATTTCTGGTTTCATTTGAAGCAACTCCTGAATTAAAAATTGTTTAATTCCTTTTTTGTACTTACGGAAAGTTTTTAAAAAAATATTCTTTTCTGGTAAACTTTGGAGAAGATTTGAAAACAAATTACAGTGCTGAATTCCTCTTTGATTGTGCTGTCCAATGATAATGAAATTATAAACCATATTTTTTTAAGCGCCTTGTAAATTATATAAGCTTGTATTTCTTGCCCCTGCATACCTACGCCACTGATCGATCTTTTTTTCATGTCCCGGGACTCACGTCTGCAAGGTAATACGCCGATCCCGTGTGGGAGCGCTGGAAAGGTAAATTCAGTTTTACATGACTTGATGAAAATATTTTCAAGATGGCTGCACTTCCGGTGATACCGAAAGTCGGCATCAACTTCCTTATTTTAATTGGAATTGTATTTCATATTTCGATTCTACATTCACATTTTAATTCTACACATTACTTTAGACATATTTTCATGAGATTTCCCTATAGGTGTCAGAATTTAAGATGCCAGCGCCAGTGCGGAAAAATTGCGAACTAATCATTGGACCATTAGCCGTTTGTTTTTACATTGCTTTTAATGTGTTTTATATTCAAGTTGCCGCTTTAATTTTCTATTTAAGTGTAGTATTTGATTATTTACTGCCTAAAAACACCTTTTTTGATCAAGGTTTACTGTTTACAAGTTGCTGGCATAATTGTAGTGGTTTTCTTTTGATTTTTAGACTGATAGAAGATACCTATGGAAGATACATTTTTAGGTTGGATCAGTTTATTGATTCATCAATTGAAAAGTGAATAAATACTTCAAGGTATACATGTGTTTTTTCACAAAATTGTTTAATATTTTAATTGAAGACAGTTTTAAGTAGAATGACAGACTTTAGACTGAATATCATGAAATATATGGAATATTTAGATGACACTGTAATTTTAAAGTGTCTATAAGAGGGTGAACATTTCTCAATGCAGGCCATTCATGACTTCATGAATTTGAAGGTACTGCAGTTTTTACAGTATCTTCCGCTTTTTTGAAACCTGAGCTGCAATGGCGGTCCGTGGAATTTGACATGCTCGTATTTTCGTGAGGAGGCATGGGACCTACATCATATTTTAATGGGTGGTTACTATACCTAAGTCGAAGGCTATAATGGCAAAAAATGTTCAGGGAAAACTTGCGAATTTTTTTTCCAAAAATGGCTGCCTCCGGGCAGATCTTGGAAACAGCTTGCAAAATATTTGCGAAATATTTTTTTTTCATAATCACCGAGTAAATATAATTTTTTTTATACTTGTGATTTTTTGACATTTTGAGATCTGTAAGTTATGGTAATTTGAATTTTTATTTCATCCCAACATTTCGTCTGTGATATTTTACAATAGTTGTATCTATAACAAAAATAAGAATTTTGCAAAAAATCACAAGTATAAAAAAAATTGTATTTACTCGGTGATTATGAGAAAAAAATACTTCGCAAATATTTTGCAATCCGTTTCCAAGATCTGCCCGGAGGCAGCAAGTTTTCCCTGAAGATTTTATTGCCATTATTGCCTTCTACATAGGTCTAGTAACCACTCCCTAAAATATGGTGTGGGTCCCATGCCTCCTTACGGAAATATGAGCATGTCTAACTCCACGGACCGCCACTGCTTAGCTGAAATAGACAATAATAATTATAAATATATCTGTACATTAACCTTAGAATACTAGAACTTACATCGATAAAAGTAATCCTCTTCAGCAAAATGAAGAAAACAGACTTACCTAAATTCACTAACGGGCTTTCCTGTCCTTAGTTTTAATATCCAAGCCTTGCGCCTGTCTATACGTCCCTTTTGACCAAATTTATTTATAAGGGAAACTTGATGCTTTCCTTGTTCAGGAAATATTTGAAAAGTTATTTGGGGATCCCTCTTAATCCAGGACGAACAGCAAGGTACACAACAATAGTGATTCATTCTAATTACAATACTCACAAATTAACGTTGATACTATATTTTTTTACGAATACAACACAAATATAAACAGAAAATTGAATTTCTATCTTTAAAAAATAGTTAATACATTTTTGATATTAGCAAAATATTTTGATGTATACAGAATGGCAAGATTCTTTTAAGGGGTTAACTACCCAGCAAATTTTTTGGTAAAAATGGGTTATACTTTCTCGAAATAAATATAGATGGTGTTATTCAATCTTAGAGAAGCTATTAGGACGTTACAATAGCCGTATTATTTATACGATTAAATACGTTTTTCTCGAAACGGTGTTTTTCAAATTGGCGTACAATTTACAAATTTAAAAAAAAAAAAAAAATAAAAACGTGAGTACTTCCAAAGAAAAACTAATGTAGATTGAGAAAAAAACATTGTTTTTGTTTCTAAGTGGTGTACGAAGACCTCTACCATGTTCCGATTTCCTCCATCGAGTCGTATATATACAATAGTTAAGTCGATATACAGTACCGGTCAAAAATACAAACACAGTAGAGTATGGAAAAAGAAGCTTTAATTATTGAACAGACCAAGTTAATAGAAGACAAGATTAATATAACAGTAAGCTTAGTACATGATACACACATAATATCAACATGTAGTTGAAAAAAGCACTCTATTATCTATAATGAAAGAAAAGTGTGCCATAACACAGAAAAGACCTGGTCAAAAGTATAAACAAATTTAACAATTGTTTACGGTGTCCAAGAGTTTGTATAGTCTTTCTAAACTCAATATGAAGACGTATACACTCAACATCCACATATCCGAACTCCAAATTTCCGAACTCACGATATTTCCGAACAATATTTTGTACTTCCACACAACCGAACTTGTCGCTGATTGGTTGACGACAAAAAACCGCGAAATTTGAAATGGGAAAAAAATGTAAACACAATAATGCGATTGTTATCAAACATTTCGATTGTCACAGAATTCAGCAAAGAGGAAATCGCCCTCCCTCAGCAGCACACCTGAGACAGGTTCTACAAGAGTTCTTCTTTGTACAAACCAGTGGAAAACACTTCTTTCAAATGGCGTATCATAAGTACTGGTACACTTTTTTTTGTCAATCCGTCCACTCAATTTTCGTCTTTTTTCAACTTCCGACAAGTAAATTTCTTTTTTCCCAAGAATTTCTGCCACTGACGATTTACAAATATTGTACATCTTACATAGATCAACATTTTTAACACCATTTTTTTGCGTGATTTATCAGATCCAGCTTTTGCTCCAAGGTTAGCCTCTTAGCAGGCTCTTTTCTCTGCAAATAAACAGTACAATAATGTTTGTTTTGTATCACGGTTTTCTTAAAAATACATATTTTCTCATCATTTTTCATTTCAGTTTTAAATTATTATAGGTTACGTCAACAAAATGTTCAATAAAACAAACCTTTACTTTGTATTACAAAATAATTACCTGCATCACTCTCTCCTTTGCACCTGACATTTTTTTTTGTTTAAAAAAACGTTCTTTTTATTAACATGTACGCATGTATGTATGTATTACATTTGCATACAAATCTCGAAAAACAAAGAAAAGTACTAGAATGAGCCAGAAAAAACCCTTTGCCCATACGCCAGCAGTTCGGTTATCCCGAGGTGACGAGAGTTCGGAAATGTGGAAGTTTGCGGAACGGAAAAGTTCGGATATGTGGATGTTGAGTGTATTTTTAATTCCTTTGAGGGCTAACGCCACCCAATGGCGTGCGTATACCTTTTTATAAATTTGAAAATTGTGAAATAATTTTTTTCATTCAAATCATATAGGTGATTAAAATTAACCTGCATACAAAACTCTTAATATTTGTAATATAATTTTCTGTAAATAATGCTCATTTAGCCAGACAATCTGAAAAAATTGTCTGTGTTAATAAACCTAGCTGAAATGCAGGTCACTGGCGGAAATAAGTAAGAATTCCAAAAGTCATAAATCATTTTAACGACGTCGTAAAGCTCTTCGCCGGCAACGCTTCGCTGCCGGCGAAGCATTGCCGCATAATTATTTTTTTCCAGCAATTTTAAACGCCTTATTTTAATGCTAACTAATAAATTTATATCTATGAATTTTTTTTTTAAATATCTCCAAACTAGCTTTCTAAGAACGTCACGAACTAACAGTTTAGTGAAGTATGAAGTATAATTGTATAGTGAGCTTAGCAATTTTGGAAAATATATCTGACAACCTTGCTTTTTTTATGTCTTCACATTTACATTAGAAATAGTATAACAGTGTCCAAGATATAATATAGTGGCACTTTGTTGCATATTATTTCGTAAAATATTCAAGTAGAGATATTTATCGTCGTCTAGTATTCGTCCTTGTGCAGAGTTTTCAACAAAAACAAGTGATCCAACGCCATTTGCAACCGTACAAGCCCAAATTAGGATACCGTCACCGCCATGGTTATCTGTAAGAAGTAAATTTTTTACATTAATTTTACTGTTTGGTTTTCTAAAAATATATTTTGAAAATATTAAATTTTTTTCATTACACCAAAGTTGTCCCAGGTCCCAGGATTCAGTCGTCTTGAACATGTCTGGAGGAAACTGGAGGGACGAATCCGACAACATGCGATTCAGAATAAGGCTTAGCTGAAATAAAAACTGTAAGAGCAGTGACTCAAAATCTAACCACAATTTACTTTAGCATTAGTGCACTCCATGCTTAAGTGTTTAAGAGAAGTGCCCAAAAGGAAAGGCTAGCCAAGCAATATTAATGTAAATGTGTGTATACTTTTGACCGGGTCCTTTCCATGCTATGACACATTTTTCTTTTATCACAGACAATAGAGTGCTTTTTTGAATTACGTGTTGATAGTATGTGTGGATTATTACTGATATATTAACCTTCAAGTTATTATTAGGGTCTGAAAATGTGTCCGGCAACGCAGGGCTCGGCACTATCAAACTCCATGATAATGAAAGTATAAACCGTATTTTTTTAAGCGCCTTGTACATTATCTACGTATGTATTTCTTTCCCGAGCTCCATGCGGCATTGGTCCCTTCCCTAACACTCTCCAGAGCCGGCGTATGCGTAGTAGTACGTTATTCCCATTCCCGTCATCGCGGGAACGCGGGATACTCTTATGGAGTTTTACACGCGTGCACGTAAACATTCGAAAGCCTAGTTATTATTAAAGTCCTTCAGAGTGTTCGGGTTTTCAGAGGATGCTTACATAATATCAAGATACATCCTAATCAGCCCCAGTTATTGCTAATGATTTACTTCTTTTTCTTAGGATGTTAAAACGGCACAAAACCATCAGAAGAGCATGATTGAATACCATGAGCTCGAGGGATGTTTGGACATTAAGTCAAGAGTACCTGACATTAAAAAGAAGGAAGATGAGTGTGACAGGTAACAGTAATATGTCAATTTTATAAATGTTAAATTATTGTAACGGTCCGACTACTACCACCCTACGCCTGCCTCGATGAACAGTAAACAAAACAAAAGTGACTCAGTGCCACCTCACCCCGTTGCGGAAGCTTCCACTTCCTTCTCGCTTTCATCCAGAAAAATACCCGAACATACGCTTTAGTCACAACCTCCTCTATAGAAAGCCGTGCTCAGCGAAATCTGGCAACGTAGCCTGGGGTCTGATAGATTCTGCTCAGTTAACTTCTTTCTGTAAACGAAGCAGTTCGCGCCGGTTTTTTTCGGGTAAAGTGTAGTGAAAAATCAATTGTTTGGGGTCAATTCGGTGATTACTGTTTATTAAATTGCATTAAATATGTGTCAGGATACAAAACGGGAATTTGATCCGCAAAAATTTGAATAAACGCTTGAGTAAGTAAAACGTAAACATAATCTCAGCGTCAATAATAAATACCGGGACATTGACCAACAACTACGGTAAATTCGTGTAATAGTGCTCAAAACAAACGCCGTGTTACCGTCTTCAAATTTCCGAAAAAATGAGGAAAGAAAATCGGCTTGGATGAGAGCATTATCAAGAGATCAATGGGCACCAATCACACACAGTGTTGTGTGCGAATTACATTTTAAATCTGATGATATTATTAGGCATGATAAACATCTTCAATCTGGTGGGACCTGTGATTTGCCTTTATTAAGCCATTCTCTTTTGATACAGGATGCCGTTCCCTGCATTTTCCCTAATCTTCACTCATATATGTCTAGAATTATCAAACCTAGTAGAAATGACCCACAACAAAGATACGATAACATTCTGAAAATGCAAGAACACGAAATCGACTCTTTCTTAAAAAGTGATATTATTCTTTATAAGTTATATTATAAAGATTTCAGTGATCAATGAAATCAATTATACTAAAAACGTTGACATGTTGGAATGGGAGTCAAAAAAAAGGGGAGCATGAAATATATTTTTTTACATTAAATTTTGAGTATTGTTTATCAATTAACACCTCAATAACTATAACTAAAGTTCTTGTCCTAAAAGTTTGTATAAAAGGGGTAGAGCTTACCCCTTGTGATTTAAAATGGGTTTTTTCTTGTGACCTAAAACTTTCGAAATGGTCCCAGTTAACAAATTTGTTGTCAAGGTACAAAGTCTCATATGAAGACAGCTCAGAATTAATTTCAGACAATTTGGAAAATGCCCTAAGTGTCTTAAGTTATGTTTAAAACATTGTCAAAAACAAACAATTCCTTCATGTATGGAAAAAACTATATTTCTGACGTTTGATTATATTTTTAAAAACATATGGCAGAACTGGCTTAATTTAAAAAACGTTGATCAAACATTTGTTTTCTATGACTGAAAAGACGGGGAGAGATTAAGATTTGCTACATTTCAAAACATTAGAGATGTATATCATGCAGAACAGAATTTACTTGTTAAACAAACTATCAAACTTAGTTCCTTAGTTAATAGTAATATAATATGAATGCCAAAGAACTGATACGAATTTACCAAAATTACATTTCTTGAAAAGTAACAATCGATCGACAGTCACGGACGGCCATTATCAGACTTCTTGTCGAGCGGAATGCGACGTTGACTTTTTCCCAGCACGGCTTTCTACAGAGAAGGTTGTGCTTTAGTGCTTAATCCGTAGTTGTATTTATTTAAACAAATAGTGTTAGTTGAGAGTGCGTGTTTGATTTTCCAGACCTAAAGAACCTTAAGTGGACAGAACGTTGCATTGACGTCAGGTGTGAGTGTGAAAAATAAAAAACAATTAAAACATTCAAATAAATAAATTCGCGATAAATAAATAAAGTGAAATGGCTTCTAAGCAAGTTTCATTAAAGGACTTTAAAGTGGTGGGTTTGAGAAGGGAACTGAAGAACCATTCGCACTTGAAGTGCAAAACCACTAGGAAAAAGGTCGAGCTAAGAAAAGGCTTATGGAAGCTCTAGAAAATGAAGGTGAAAATCCTGTATCCTCGGAATTGCTGCAACATAAATTCGGCGTTGCAAAGTTTAGAACAAAAATTTCTGGACCGTTCTGGAAGCTTGGAAAAGAAGTTCCTATAAAATTCCACTAACTTGGAAGAGAAATTACAGGACACTTCTGGAAACTTAAGACCCTACTTACGTACAGCTCACGTACTCATTAGCAACATCTCTCATTGTTCAAAAGTTATTAATTGTAATAAACTACATATCATCATTTTCTTATTACAGTTTATGGTTATCGAATGTATTTGAAAGGACGGTATAACAAAGTTACTTGCATCTAAAATAACAACTTGCAATCGTCGATATATATTTCGTAAACGCCGAGAGTGGACTTTTATGAGGCAGATATTTCGCTACCGATACTGATTACGTAGCTGGTAAACGGGTTTTGCAAACAACGGCTAAAAGTATAGAAATAGTGGTAACACGTGCATTGTCATGTTGTTAATGATAACAAACAAGTGTTAGTGATACAAACAAATTTGCAAAATTCGTGAAAATAATGTGCATGGTGTGTCGTCCTTTGTCCATGGGAACTATTTTGAATTTGCACCTTTGTCTTTACTAGATGTAGATGTAGAGATCACATTTAACAAGAAGAAATGCAGAAAGACTACTGGTTGTGGCAACGTACGCTCAAGCACTGAAGACAGTCGGTGTTTATGAATGAAACAAACGATAAGTATGTACATTATTAACACATTTTTAGTCCTGTCTATTTGGTATCTCATATGTCCTTCCATCAGTAACGTGTGTTGTAGCAAACTTTCCGGACCCTATTAGTGTATGTATGTGTTATGTAAAGTACGTGATAACCGATTATTGATAATAGTTTTCTAACCTAAAAAGGTAATTTACCTCTAAAATACTTCGAATAATTATTTAAGGTAGCTGCGAAAGAAAACATTTAAATAAATTGTTAAATATAAATAACAAAGTTTCACTAATTCATTTCAGTGTGATGCCATCTGAAGATACCGAAATGAAATCCTTTGCGGATGAATCTTATGATCCAAAGACAAACTATGTATTCATCAAATGTGACCCTGATCAGGTAACAAAACACCGTTATAATACTACGAATCAAATTTATATGCGTGATTTCTTCAGACTGCTTCTGAAATAGAAATGGATTATCCCGAGGGTAATAAGTTAATTGAAGATGTAGTGGAAACACGTTATTATTGCAAGCTTTGTCCCTTTGTGGCGAGACGGAAGAAAGATTTGTCCAAACATGTAACAACTCACCAAGGGTCTCTCGAAACAAGAACTTATGACTGCAGTTTTTGTTGCTATAAGACGAAAAAGAAAAAGTACTTTAACCAGGCACATGTTGATTCATAAGGATGCTTCTGAGATAACGACTTATCAATGTCCATTTTGTCCTTATAAGGCGAAACAGAAAAACTATGTAACCAGACACATGTTGATTCATAAGGATGCTTCTGAAGTAACGACTTATGACTGCTGTTTTTGTACCTATAAGGCGAAACGCAAAGAAGAATTGAAATCACACACGTTGGTTCATAAGGATGTGTCCGAAGTAGCGACTTATGACTGCAGCTTTTGTACCTACAAGACGAAATGGAAAAGCAATTTAACCAAACACATGCTAATTCATAAGGATGCTTCCAAGGTAATGACTTATCAATGCACACTTTAAAGAAAAAACACCTATTAAAAATTTTAGAAAAATATGATGCATTTTGTTCCTATAAGGCGAAACGCAAGGGAGATTTAAGAACACATTCTTTAATTCATGAGGAAGTTTCTGAGGTACAAAACTATTAATGCGTACTTTGTCACCAGTTTATTTGCCATGTTTCAGTCAACATGAAATAAATTTGACAGGTAGTTATTGGGGTGGAGGACAGCACCAGAGGACCCCAATAGCTATCCATCAATACATAAACCATGGACGTAAACATTACTAAAGGAAATGAATAAATTTTGTTTTTTCACGTTTGGTTGTGGAGATTAACTTTAATTTTTTAAATGACAACCCATAGGTTTTCTCTCAATGTCTGATAGAGCAGCCTTTTTTACTATACCTACACTAAATATATGACATTGTTACATAAAGACATTTTCGCAAAAAACATGTTTAAGGTGTTAACTCTTCGAAATAAATAAAAAAAAAGATAATCAAAGTACATGTGAAGTTAAAATGTTCTTGTGACGTTTCGTTAAGAGAACTAGGTGTCATTTTCATCATTCATCAAATTTTCTCCATGTATATTCAATCATTTTTTATATATTTTGCGTTTTTACGATTTGTAAATTAATAATGGATCGCTTGAGTAAGAAGCAAATAATTGAAATTTTAATAATGAGGGGATCTCTGCATGTCTGCATATGCAGAGATCCCAAGACTAAGTTTGTGTACCGTTTAATGAATTGTACCCCAACAGATCTCCAATAAACCAGTCAGCAGTAAACCGACTAGTAACGAAATTTCAAGTAATCAGTAGCATTAATAATAATAATAATAATAATCTTTATTCATCCGCTAAATCAGGTAGACATAGGAGAAAACATGCAACAACGGTAGGAGATAAAGGTTGGCGATATCCAGATATTATCATTTAAAATATTGTAAAATTGAAAATGCAATCCAATTTTCCGGAATACTAGATAACTAACCTTATCAATTTATGTTTCACATAAAACTCAGTTAGAAAATTATACAAATGAAAGATTACAATTATTCATACATAAACTCAATTTGTTAACTAGTTAAACGAGAATGACCAGATAGAAGCAGCTGAAGTTTCATTAGGATGTTGGAAACACAACAATAACTTATTCAAGAAAATAGTTATTTTTTCTAGATTTAGCTACAAATAACTTTCCAATGTTAATCGGGTAATGTAAGTTTAACCGTTGACGTTGATACAAGTCTAAGAGCTCTTGCAACTTAAGGTTCGACAAGAAAGGCTGGAACATACCCAAAATAACCAAAGAGTTGTTTGGGTATATCTGTATATAATGGAGAACAAACTTGTTGCACCTTTTCCTGCATAAGGAAGATTTAGATTTCGAAAATATTAGATTTGCTAAGGTTGGTAAGAAATTATTCCATCTTGCAACTATTGTTCTGATTCGGGTAAAAATTTTGAAGTGAGGAATGTTAATTAATACAAATACAAATTGTTCGTACATAAACGAGGCTGACTCAAGTTGGTAACACTGCATGTAGAATGTTGGAAAGACAACAATAACTTATCAAGAAATTATATTTTTTTAAGTTAAGCTACTACTTCAATTGTAATGTCAGTAAAAAAAAACCCATTGGCTCCAAGAAGTGCATACCCAAAATCCCCAATGTATTGGGCAGGTGTGGAGAAATATAGGACCCTCACAGTTTATTACAAAATTGATGCAAACGAGTTTAAAGTTATTTCCATCTTGCAAGTTAACAATAATGTTTAATCACAAATATGGTTCCAACGGAATGGGGAACCACCAGATTTTGCACAAATATCAGGGAGTAATTAAATGCACATTTTCCAGGATGCTGATAGGCAGAAGAGGTACAATTGAATGGCCAGTGCACTCACTTGGATTATTTTTGTGTGAGTATTTAAAATATAACGTTCATATCAATAGACCAGATAACAGTTAAAACTTGAAATAGAAAATTTCAAGAACTCTCAACATCTCATTCGCTAACTATTGCATTGTTGTTTCATTTTTAAAAAAATAGATCATAGATAAGTAAACAATTAAATTTTTTTTGACAAAATGTTTTTAGCTATATCTTTATGTAACCATATCAAATTTTTCGTGTACAGTAAAGAGAACAAGCTGCTCTTTCAGATATTGAGAGAAAAATTACGTGTTGTAATTTAAAAAAATAAACTTGGTCTTATCAATCAAACGCAAAAAGACAAAATCATTTCATGTTGACAGAAACATGGCCAACAAACTGATGAAAAACTTTTATTGGGGACATTTTTCATATTCGTGGTTATTAAAAATTTACAGGCATTATGCTCGAATTTTTTTCCACATTGTATATCTATCTACAGTCATGTATTTATATCTATCTAGTATCATTGTATCTACTATCTTCTATCATGTTTTATACAAAAGTTGTAGGATTTTTCCCCGGCTATCGACTGGTGACCTTGAAGATGACCTTCAAATAAACAATCTCAATATCGTGGGAAAATATAATTCGCAAACAAGAGAGACAATGTCACAGATGGTTTATTCCTGGTTATCCATTGATAACATCGAATTTGACCTTGAGAAGGTCCTTCAAGGTCAAAATCATTTTTATAAACGTGGAACTGCATATTCTTGAGCCCGAAAATGAAGAATGGAAAAAATTCGAGACAGCAATAATCATCTTCTCATCAGTAGGTCACTCCAAAGCCAAAAGTACAAAATTGACCAATGAGGGTGGTGACCTCCATAAATTGAAATGAGGGTAATCAAGGTCGGATCCGACTATAGTTTTTTCCGCTCTTCGATTCCGGGGTCAAAATACGTGTTCCCGTTTGAAAAAACGACCTTAACTGTCAAATGACCTTGAAGGTCATGTTCAGGGTCAAATTCAAGACCATGAATGGATAGCCGAGGAAAAATCCTAAAACTTTTGTATAAAACATTTTTTCTAAAAATGCACTCCTGGCGTTTATTCTGCTGTTCTGGTACTTTTCTAACACCCTATATATGTCTGTATCTGTCTCTAGTAGTAGATAGTTTACAACCTTCAGAAATAGTTGGAACAAGTTAAAAAGTCAATACACTCGAACCCCTCTTAAATCACATTCACTTAATTCACATCCTCTCTTATTTCACCACGTTTCCCCCCTATTATGTCACGAAACCGTCCCGCTAAAGTCGCCGCCTGTAAAAGTTTTAGAACTACGTTTGGAAATTGGATTCTCGCATGAATATGTACAATTTTTATTGAAAAAAAAAATAATGGTGTAAAACATTAAATTAAATGACAGATAAGACCTAACCTTTAAAATAGGTAAGGTGTCTTTTAAAATATTTAACCTTATTTATTATTTATTTATTTATTTATTGCTTCTATTGATATAAAAAATCAAACAGCAAGAGTTCCATTAAATAAACAAACTAAAAGGTACGGTGGTTATGTTATTACAAACAAAACTGTACCACTAATACAAAGGAAAAAAAACTAAAAAAAAATAATTGTGTTATACATTAAATAATAATAATAATGAGTATGATAATATCACTTAATATATAAAGTTAACTTAATACATGTCGATGAGAATAGGAATTATGATTACAAAGATTATGAGCACAAAGACGGAAATAGTTACGCAAAAATTTTGAATTTTTAAATTTCATATTTAACCTTCAAAATATTCACTGAAGCGGAATGAAAACAATTTTTTTGGTTTCTTGTTTTACTATTTGCATATATTAAAGGGGTATATCCACTCTCAAAAGCAATAAAACTATTATTATTAATTTACAAAATATTTATTTTCACTTGCACAATCTCCTCCATCAAACTGTCAAGATCAACGATTTTCTTCGACTGTGACTATTTTGTTTCCACGACTCCAACGGCGAATCTGCAAAATCGATGGCAATACTTCATCTAGCGATGGAGGAGGAAAGTTCGGTGACTCTTCATCTGAATCCTTATTGTCATTTGGAATTCAGTAATTCTTCTTTGGAGTCACTTTCTTCTATCCCCCCCTTTGGCAATTTCAATCAATTGCGAATCATTAAAAACTTTATACGGCGGTTCATATTGGTCTTTATCTATCCAATTCTCGACTTCCTTGAGAGACATTTCACCGCAGCCAGGAATACGTCGTATCACTTCAAGTAGTCCTGCGACGGTTTGCGTTTGTACAGGACCAGCAAGATGAAGCTGTAGTAGATTTTTCCACGAATTCTTGAGAGTATCTATTGTAACACTGTCCCAGGCATTTTGTAACAAATGGAAACGGAATGTCTCGGAGATTCCATTTTTTTATGAATTCGTCTACACTTCCTTCCTCTTCAAATTCCTTGGCTAAGAGTTCATTTAAAAACATGGTCTTGTAGTAGCGTCGTTTTAAAACCGAAATTACGCCCTGATCCATCGGCTATTCAATAGTACATTACATTGACATATTATATATACACTGACATATTTCACTCGTGTGGCCTTCGGCTCGGTCTGATAACGCCACACTCGTAGAAAATTGTTTTTTTCTCCCTTGTAACGTACAATATTTTTCATTATTTTCGTACGTTTTCGCCTGCAAACGCCTTCCCATGCACATATGATGAAAATAAAGCTGTGTACTTACTTTGCTTCGGGGTCAGGATTTATTTTCTTTACGCTCGGTATGAACACATTCTTGTACCAATCAGTGAAAACGTTGCGATCCATCCAACTTTTTTTTTGTGCCCTGTACACAATTGACGTGGACACATTTTTCAAACATCGAGGGCGTTGTGACTCCCCAATGACGGTCAATAGAATTTTATTTGTGCCCGATGCATTTGAACAAACTTGTATGGTAACACGATCTTTGGAAGCTTTTCGACCTGGTGCTTCAGTTTCGTTTCGACACACAAAAGTTTTGGTGGGAAAATGTTTCCAAAATAACGAGGTCTCATCGCCGTGGTATATGTTATGGCTTTTATCCATGGTTTTCAAGGAAAGCCTTTAATCCCTCTCGAAACTCACTGGCGTCGTCTTCATTTGCTGAAGTTTTTCTCCTTTGATGTATAAACATCTTATCCCGTGACGTTTCTTAAATCTGGCAAGTCAGCCATTACTCGCCGAAAAATTGGAGTCCACATTAAGACTTGCATGAAATTGCTTGGCTTTTGCTTGTAGAACAGGCCCAGTCACAGGTTCGCCGAGTGCTCTCTTCTGACAGAACCACAAAAATGTACATTTCTCAAAAAGACTATCATGAACTTGTGAATATCTGAGTACATTTTTATTTGCGCCGTATTTTTCCATAGTTGCCTTGTGTTGTAGTATTTTGTCTTTGTTGTGAATGATTTTTTAGATGGCCGAGTGGTGCACTTTGTACTTTTCTGACAGATTCTTGTTCATTCATCCCATTTTTAAAATATTCGATGACCTGTAAATTCTCTGCAAATGACAATCTTTTAATAAATCCTCTTTCCTGAAAGTTGAATTATCTCACTACGCAACGGACTCAAGGAAAAAAGATTGAATCAACAAAAAAACAGTTAAATTGAACTTTGTCACGCACGATTGGGTATACTTACGTTGATTTTTTTGTTCAGTTGGTTCATTTTTCGTTATAACAAGTGCTGTGGTATATGGCTAAATATTTCTTTTTAGCAGCTAAAACACGAAAAAGTTGACGTTATGATCGCGACTTAAGCGAGACTAAATTTCGCGACTTAAGCGAGACGATGATGCACGGATTTAGTGAATTAAGAGGGGTTCGGGTGTATTTCCGTAGCTCCAATGTATCTGACGGTTGGAAACTATCAGGAAGCTTGAAAGAAATGTGAGAATGAAACGCAAACGAAAACATAGAGTGTTTCATTCAAAATAACGAATTTATTTTACATAGTAGTAGCTATAGTGTTTTTTAATTTTAATAGTGATATACTTCTGTTTATTGTCTCAAATATACAGCAACAATTAAGGAAAATGCACATTTTTTTTGTTAATGCATCTTTCTCACAACACAGTCTCACATTAATTCTGCACTTCCCTAAATCCTGTCTTGTGGACTGATGATAATATAGGTCCACAAAATTTCAGATTTTCTAAGACGAATTCCCAGGAAAATTATTACAGAAAGGAAAATTTCTTTTTGGTGTTTATTACTTTCAAAAATTACTTTTTAGTAAATTACCCAACAGGTAATTTAGTTACCAGGTCCGGAAATGTGTCCGGCAACGCAGGGTTTGGCACTATCAAACTATGATAATGAAAGTATTGGTGCACATTTCAAGCATCTTCTGAATTATTTTTTTCCTATGTATTAAAATTACTTGTTAATGAAAAATAAAATGAAAGCATTAAATATTTTTGATGCCGCCCTCCCAAAGTGCTATTAAAAAAAAAACAAAAATCTGCTGTTAATTTAACCAAAAGACTAGAAATATCGGCAAATCAAAATCGCCTGACGTGTTTTGATACTTCATTGACAAGTGACTATATCGTCTGTCCTAGAATGACTTTAACTGGCGATATCACCGTTATTGAAAAGATACGAATGTGAACAAACAAAAAAAAAAACTGCAAATCGCACGAGAGACTACATCTGATTACAATTCCAAATCTGTGTAACGTCTTACAACTCTTAAGAAGCCATTCCTCCAAGTCTATTTTTTTCTTCAAAAAGCACCCTGTGTAACTAAACACTTACCTGTAAATATACTCCCCCACTTCATTTCAATTACAGGGGTATAAGTAGTTTCAGTGGTTATAATATAATATGTTATATCACAAAATAATTGACACTATCTTTAATCACAAAGTTAGATGTAAGTAACAAAGAAGCAATCCGTCAATGTGACAGTATTGACAAAAGCACATGTCATTTAGTCAGTTTCTACATTAATACGCAGTATTTCAATAATATCTGGTTATTACTGTAATTCATGTAATACTGTATTTTGGCCATATACAATTAAGTGTAAATTAAGTAATGAGACTGACAACGTAGCGCCCGATCTGGCAACACTGCGGCGACAGGACTTGAAAGGTCGATAGGTTAATGTAATGTAATGTACCTTCAGTACAAGTTTGAACTTGTTAGAGTAGTTTGTTTGTTCTTTGTGACTGTTTTCGTAAACCGTTTTTTCTAGGGCGTTTTAAAAATGAGGTATTAATTTAGAGCAATGGTGTGCTATCAGATTTTGCTTCAGACTTGGACACAGCACAACGTATACTTTTCCAAAACTTCAACACGCCTACGGAGATAGTGTTTTTTCAAGAGCCCAGGTTTTTCGGTGGTTTAAGGCATTATCAGAAGGAAGAGAGTCGATTGAAGATGAACCACGCAGCGGAAGACCTTCATCTTCAAGAAACGATGAAAATGTCGATAGCATACGGGATCTTATGTGGTCAGATCATCGGTTGATGACAAAAAAAATCGGGGAAGAGTTAAATTTGAATTGCACCACTGTTCATCAGATTTTGACTAACGAATTGGGGATGAGAAAAATTGTGCAAAAATGATTCTAAAAAACCATTCACAGGAACAAAAGGACATTAGGAGAGAAAGGTGTCGTGACTTTTTCAATTCGATTGAAAACGATCCCCATTTTATGAAACATGTCATATATTTTATTATATAATCTTATAAATAAATTATTTTTTTTAGTAATATTTATAATGTTAGGATATTAATATATATTGTTATTTTTTAATTATTTTTTATTATTGTAATTGAAAGAACCTCTTGGAGTTAAAAATGTTTAAGTGTTATGGTTTGGTTGTGGTTAGTTAATTTCAACGGGACTTACTGGTGATGAGACTTGGGTGTTTGAGTAAAACCAAGCCCGGAAACCAAGCGCCAAAGCAGGGAATGGCACACTTCAAGTCTCTCCAAGACCCAAAAAAGCAAGAATGAGCAAGTGGAAGATCAAATGCAATGCTGATTTGCTTCATATATACATTTTTAATTTAAATAAATCAACATATTTACAGAGAGGTTCTTGAAAACTTCGAAAAAAAGTCATGTGTGGTGAGACCAAATATCGATAACAGCTGGATGTTGCATCACAACAATACGCCTTGTCGCACAGCCATTTCAGTAAACGAGTTTTTAGCCAGTAAAAACATTCCTGTGGCTCCTCAGCCTCCTAATTCGCCTGACTCGATTCTTTGCGACTTTTTTCTCTTCCCGACATTGAAAAATCACCTCAAGGGACGTCATTATGGGACCATAGAAAACATTCAAACGGCTGTAAGCGACCAGCTGAAGGTTGTTCCATACTGCTATTCGATGCTGGGAGGAATGGGAGAACCGTCTCCAGCACTGTGTGGCTTCCCAAGGAAGTTATTTTGAAGGAGACAATACTGCATTGTAATTGTATTCGATTAAGGAAATTTAAAGAAAAATAAGTCTCATTAAAAAATTTACACACATCGGTATGTAGTAAGTCATAAATGTCCTTCAGGTCGTCATATTGGATGGAAACGTAGTATTGGTCATAAAATTTAAAAAGGCCATATGGACCATAGGTGTCATATAGCGTATAACGTTTTAATCATTAAAAAGATTCTGTCTTCTATCTTAAACATTGTCATTGTTCACATTTTTGACACAATTATGTCAAAATATTGAACAATTGAACTTAAATAGTGAAAATTACTACCACACTAGTGGTGTAATGAAAATTCATTACATCACTAGTGATGTAAAGTGGACTCATTAGACCACTGGTTAATAATCTCTGTGTGTAATGCGTGGTAGTAATAATTACTACACACCAGTTTACATATTAGGTAGTAATAATTACTACCACCACAATTACTGTCTTGACTTAAGACAATTTTTTCAAAATGTGGTATAATAAGATCATATTGTGTAAGTCGTATATGAAATTAATTAAAGTTATTAGTAAAGCCCTTTAAATTTGGAGTTTTGGGGTTTAAGGATGCAAAAATATCAAAATGCATCCTAATCAGTGCCAATTTATGTTAATTATTTCATTTTTTCCTTAGGATGTTAAAACAACACAGAATCAAAAAAAAAGCCTGACTGAATACCATGAGCTTGAGGGATGTTTGGGCATTAAGTCAGATGAGCCTGATATTAAAAAGGACAAAGATGAGAGTGACAGGAATAGTAAATATGCTGATTTTACAAATATCAAACTGTTAACAGGAAAAGTGGGGGGGAAACATTCCAAATTTTTTTAGGGGTCAAAAGGGGCTCCCCCCCCCCCCTGGAAACCCCCCTTTCCCCCCCCCCCCCACGTTTTTTTCACTCCCACACCACACCCGGGGGGGGGGGGGGTTTTCTATTTTTTCCCCCCTTTCCTCTCCCCCCCCCTCTCTCCTCCCCCCCTCTCCCCCCCCCCCCCCCCCCCCCCCCCCCCCCCCGGGCCCCCCCCCCTCCCCCCCCTTCTCCCCCCCCCTTTTTTCTCTTTTTTTTCGTCCCCGCGCGCTCCCTCTCCCCTGGGGTTCCCCCCCCGGGGGTTTCTCCCCCGTGTCTGTTTGTTTGTTGGGGGGGGGGGCGGCCGCCCCCCCCCCCTCCCCCCCCCCCGGGGGCGGGGGTGCCGGGCCCCGCCCCCCCCCCCGGGCCCCCCGCGGCTGTTTTCCTGGCCCCCCCGCGGCCCCCCCCCCCACACCCACCCCCCCCCCCCCGCTTCTCCCCCCCCCCCCCCCCCCCTCCCCTCCTCCCCTCCGGTTTTTTTCTTTTTTTTTTTTTTTCTTCCCCCCCCTCCCTCTCCCCCCCCCGGGGGCCTCCCCGGGGGGGTTTCTTTTTTTTTTTTTTTTTTTTTAAAAATTTTGTGAAACCCCCCCCCCCCCCCCCCCCCCCCCCCCCCCCCCCCCCCACCCCCCCCCCCACCCCCCGCCCCCCCCCCCCCCTCCTTTTCCTCCTGGGGTTTTTTTTTTGTTTTTTTTCCCTTTGTTTTTTTTTTTTTTTTTTTTTTTTTTTTTTTACGAAATTACGTTCCTAATGACAAAAAAATGTTATAGAACCTTATAAAAAAATAAAATGTTATATAAAACCTTATAAAATCGTTTTTATAAGGTTTTGACTCACTCCCATAAGTAACTGATCTGAAAACATTAACACGTAAAACATTAAAACATAAAACGGTTCAAAACAGTATAAAGTCTGCCATTGCAATGCATACTGTGCTAATAATATACGTAGGTATCGCTGGTTTTGAAGGTTATTGATATCCTTAATTGAAAAAAGGTACTGTCTGGATTATTTTCCTATTTTCAAAAAAATAACCCATTGTTTTTCAACTGTTTTTGTATTAAACTTTATTTTGTTAGTACAAAAATTGTTTTAATTACAATTTGGCTATCTGAACACGAAACTACTACTTAAAAATATCAAACAATAAATAGGTAAATCGCTTTAAAAAAAGAACTTAATATGCAAAAAAAATCAGTAATAGCCAAAGAATTCTATAGAAAATCTTATGATAGTTTATAAAAACAAAATGACAGTTCATTAGCAAAATATTAATTGTTTTTCGCTATTTTGTAAACATGCTTGCAGAGGCAGAGAAAGGTGAAATAGTTTTAATTCACGGCGAAGATCGTATAAACAGAGCTACTTCCGAAATTCTGAATGCCAGACATCCTTATTTCCCAAGCGACAGTCGGCAAAATTTTGTCTAAATTCAAGAAGAGTGGTTCAGTGAGCAATAATTAAAAAAAAAACGCATTGTGCATGGAAAGTTTAAAGGAAGACGATGTTTTGCTAGATGTTATGAAGCATAAGGTTACTTCTGTAGCTGCAACAGCGGAAAGACAGACAGACAACATACATTTCTCAAAATACATTATGTTTACGGACGAAGCCACTTTTACCTCTAATGGAATGGTATCCTCTTAGAATTGCCGATGGTAGACTGATGAAAATTCAAATTTTATAATAGAGTGTAGAGACCAGTAATCTTATAAAACACTGATTGGACCTTATTTTTTTCAACAAAATTTAAATGCTGGAGGATATTCGAACTTTTTACATCACGAAATTGCAGCAATTGTGGTTGAAATGCTGTTGAGTGAAAGACCCCTTTTGATTTTTTAACAAGACGGAGTGGCAATTCACTCTACTGCTGAAGTCAGAAAATTTCTAAACATCTTGTTCGGAGGAAAATGGATCGGGAGGTTTTCAGAATTTTGTGTATCAGCGGACCATCTGACCATGTGATCCAGCACCTTATCCTTTTTTTTTTTTTTTTAATGAGAACCCCCAATTTTCATTGCAGAACCTGATTCTACTGGAAAAAAATTCCAGTATTCGTCCAAAATAGATTTATTTTCCTGACATCTGGGCCTCATCAGATCCCTTAAAAATGCCTTTTCTCGAATATCTCGTAAATTCGAGGTCATGGAAAATATACTTTAAAAAACTTATTTTGGGCGTATTTTTTCCCGTAGAATCAGATTATGGAGGTGCTTATTAATTTTTTTTTTTAATGAGCACCAACAATTGGGTCGGATAAGGTGCTGGATCACATGGTTCGATGGCCTCCACCAAACCAAACAACTTTCGTTAAAATAATTTTGGGATAGGCGGCTTTTCTACAGTTATTCAGAGATGTTTTAAAATCGGAGTCCTGGTATATTATACTTGGAAATACACTAACGGACAAAATTAAAGGGTCAAAAAATGTTTCCGAATTTTTAGTGATTTTTCAGAATGCTGTATCTCAGTGAAAAATGGTCTTATCGAGGTCTAAAAAAAAAGCATTTTGAAGCGTCAAGTTTCTAGTTTTGAGATATTTCGGCAAAACAATTTTTAAGAGTTACATGTTTCGCGCAATTTTAGGAAGTAGTGTGAAAAAAAAATATGCGATTTTTTTGCTTTTCTTTTCAAGTCCACGAGCTTGAAAAACATTTTTCTAACTTAGCCATGGTATGCACCGGATAGTTTGTTTATTTAGTTAATTTTTTTTTAAATCTCGATGACCATTTGTTGCTAAGATATCGAACTTTAAATCAAAAAGGACCCTTTTGTCTTTGATCGACGATATCTCAGCAACCAATGGTAGCACAGAAAATCTAAGGGCAGTTCTGAAAACTGGAATAAACACCCTACAAGGTTCTGCTGCGATTTTTGAGGAGATTTTTTTTTATCCTTGACATGAATTTGAAAAATGAAATGAATTATTTGACCCTTTAATTTTTTCCATTAGTGTATAACGTAATTTATAGTTAGCTGTGTATAGTAAGCTACCTGTATAATAAACACAATAATTGCTTTCTTGGTTCCTTTGTTGCTTATGTCAGTGAAACATGCGGCTATTAGTGAAGTCAACATATTTTGTAAATAAGTATTATTTGATGTAAAATACCTAAAAAGATTATTGAAGGCAGCTATGAAATTAAACAAGTAAATAAAGTGTCACTTTGAACGCATATTTTAATCTGTCATTTTATGTTTGTATCTACAGGTATTTTGATTAAACGAATATTTCGCAAAATTGACAAGAATTAATTAAATTAAGACTTAAAAAAATACATTAAACTGATATAATCTTGACTTACTTACTTGATTAGACTTACAACGTGTGTTTTACTGACATAAACAACAAAGGAACCGAGACAGTATTTTTTCTGTTTATTTTTGGACAACAGTCTTTATTTTTGGACAATAAAAATTCACGGCTTCTATAAATTGCATCATATATTCAAGTATATTATTTTATATATTTGTTGCATAACATTTCATACACCTCCTGTAGAAAAAAGCAGAATCCAACAAATACAAAAAAATACAGGGCGTTAGTTGAACAGTTGCCACATTTTTATTTCATTTGTTCTCCTGGCAACATATTCTAAAATTTGAGGAAAAATAAGTGGATCCTTGTAATTTTTTTCGTAGCTAAATAAGGGAAAATTGGAGGTGGGAATTCCTATAAACTCACCCTGTGTATATGACTGATATCCAGACTCCGGATATACGTGGTTTTGACCTTGAATAGCTCTTATGAATGGATTGCTTAATTCATAATTTCCAAGAGGCGCGTGCGCAGTGGGTCCTGGGTCTGAACAGTTTCTTTCTGTTCATGGGATGTTCGCACTGGGATGACAGACAAAGACCAAATATTATCGGCGAAGTGTAGTGTGCCTTTTTTTAGTCAGAAATTATTTAAACGAAAATTATTAAAAAGTTATTAAAATATGTGTTTAGGTTTTTGAACATAAACGAGTTATTTTAACCACGTATACACAAATATACTAAAAAATTGTCACTAATGAAACATAAGGTGTACATCCGATGCACAGATATTCATGTTCACTTGAGAGCCTTTGAAGGTTAAAACCACGTTTATCCGAAGTCTGCCAATTATTGTAGTGAATATATGTTAATGTGTTTGATTTAACAGTGTAGTTTTCTTTTTTGAATATAAATAAAGTTGCACTAATTCATTTCAGTATGATGCGATCTGAAGATACCGAAACGAAATCCTTTGTGGATGAATCTTATGATCCCGAGACAAATGGTATGCCCATCAAAAGTGGCCCTAATCAGGTAACAGTATACCGTTATAATACCGGGTGTCCCAGAGAATTCTGACTCATTTTGATCCTAAACATCTTTTAATACAGCAAAGTTTTTTTCGTATTTAAAAACTTGTTGCTTATCTTACAGGGTATTTTTGATATATGGTCAACTTCAACGTTAAAATTTGCTACTATTTTGAACACAACACTCTGTGTATGTACACCAAACAAAAGCTGCAATCTTCCGTTTTCCAAAAATATATAGTTTGTTTCCTAATGAGCTAGTGAGTTTTAAGACATCCTAGAAATTTCTGACCCATTTTGATTATAAATAAATACCCTGAACATGTTTACATCAAATAAAACCTGCAATCTTCCGCTTTCCAGAAATGTATAGTTTATTACAGTTTTCTTTTTAAAATGAGCTAGTAATTTAAGTTTTAAAGACATTGGATTTGGATGTCCCAGAAAATTCTGACACTTTTTGATCGTAAATGTATTTTGACAGAGCAAACTTACCAAAATGTGTTTTTTTCCAGTTGATTTACTTTTCCAAACGTTTTTTTCAACACGTATAAATGATATAATTTTGTACTTTTTAAAAAATGTTTCATTTATTTAATTTTACTTTAAAAGGGACCACAATTGAAATGGTTAATGGCTAACAAGGTGAAGTTAAAAAAATTATTAAATTCGTTGATTCAAAAAGTAAAAATATACTAATGGACCAAAATAAAACAGCTTAAATGTTATGGCACATGTTCCAAAAGTCTACCATTTACATCTATACACTTCTGGAAGTCTAAATAACAGAATAATAAATGAATTACACAATTTCTTGAGTAATCCCTTGAAAATTGCTGACAATGTTTCGGCGCAACTTTTCAGGAGTTTACGGCATGGGGTTGTAGCATCTATCCTTAATATACCTCATATAAGGAAATCTGGAGCTCCATCACGTTGGAACCCGCTTGAATAAATACCTTTTTTTTTTTGTTCATTTAAACCGACAAACGATGCTAATTAATGTAGTAAACTGTATTTTTTGTAGTATCAATTGGGCAGAAAAAAATGAGAAATACAGTGTATAGCACAGAATATTAAAAATAATTCAATCGCTAATAGTGATATAAATGCTAAATTGTTTGTAATTTATTGTAATGACAAAAAAAAAATCATAAACCCTATTCAGATGCAGGAAATATATGAATGCATGAGTTATATGAAGGTGCGACAATAGTTCCAAAACTACAAACGATGCTAATTAATGTAGTAAACTTTATTTTTTTATAGTATCAATTGGGCAGAAAAAAATGAAAAAAAAAAATTGGGCAGTCTATAGCACAAAAGATTAAAAATAATGCAATAGTTAATAGTGTAATAAAAGCTAAATTGTTTGTAGTTTATTGTAAAAAAATCTAAATCTCTAAACTCTACTTAGATGCAAGAAATATTGGGCGTAAAAAAGGAGATAGATTTAGTTCAAAATAAAATGAGACACATGTTTGTGAATACACAAGTATTTGTAGATACTGCAAAACTATTGATATAACTGCCATCATCAAAGAAAGGTCGAAAAATTAATATGTTTAAAAAAAGTGAGTCTGAAAAAGTAAAAGTGTAGTTATTAACAGTATATATAATAATATATATAATAATACAGACATACACATATAAAAAGGTGAAGTGTGTACACTGTAAAAAAGTGCGAAAATTTCGTTTCTAAAAAACTTGATATCACTTTATAAAGCTACATGGTATACTGCTTAGAACTATAGTATTTTAATAATCATAATATTTCCATGACAACATAAACCACTCGAAGATTCTTTGCATTTTGATAAGGAAAATGCTATTATTTCTTGTACCAAGTGAAATAAAGATACATACTGTATATCCCGCAATTGGTACTTCATCTGAAGTGCATGAGGAGTGGGCGAGGAAGCTACTGGTGGGGGATGGAGAAACTCATTTGGCCACCTGCGGCGGACTATATCCCTTATCTAGTTCTAACGCGGTACCCCCAGAAATGGGCTACTACCGGGTTCCATGTGGGTCCATGGAGGCTGGGACGGATAGGGGATGAAGTATTTACATCATATGGATACTCAGTTTCCTTCTGCACAAGAGTTGCCCGACTCTCAAAACATGGACACAAACATACACTTACTACCTGGTGCCCCGAGCACAAAGACAGGTAATAAGAGTAGATTTGTTGCAACTCACAAGTTGTTACGTCAACAAACACATGAAGCTTTTCCCCGTTACTTGACCGTTAAAAGGAAAAATGAAGATTTTTCGAAGGTTAATCCTTTTCTTATTGAGAAAGTTATGAGTAGAGAAATGTAAAATCTGTTAAGAAAATAAAAGAAGGGCTTTTAGTGGAAGTATATAATAAGGTGCAAAGTAACAAACTGCTACAACTTAAGAAATTTTATGAATTCGATGTTGAAGTTATACCACATATAAACTTAAACTCAAGTAAAGGTGTTATTACACGTAGATATTTATTAAACTGTTCTGTTACAGAAATATTAGAAAATTTAAAAGACCAGGGAGTAACAGAAGTGAAAAGAATTATGACTAAAAAGGATGGTAATTTAATTGAAACTGCATCACACATCCTAACATTTAACACAACAAAATTACCTGACAAGGTTAAAGCTAGTATATATGTTTCCCTTCCCGTTCGACCTTATATCCCTGCTCCACTCAGATGTAACAATTGCCAAAAATTTGGCCATTCTTCTAACTCGTGCGATAAAGAATCAATGTGTGTATGTGGGAAAGCTCCACATCAAGGATTTTCGTGCGAGCAGCCTACACAATGTATCAATTGTGGTGGACAACATTCAGCACATTCAAAAAATTGTCCTGTATTTAAGGAGGAAGCAGCAATTCAAAAAATAAAAGTTTTAGAGCGAATGTCATACTTAGAAGTTAAAAGAAAAGTAAGAGCGGATGCACCACCATTAAATCAGTCATATGCTAACATCAACAACATCCAGAAACATCAAAGAAATAGCTATGCAAATAATACCAGAAATAACCAAAATATTCACGGATATAATTGAAAATCGGGAAAAAACTATAGAGCGTCGCCAAGAACTAAGCTCAACATCCAATTTTTTACCACCGGTAACAACCTACATTAGGCCAAGAACTCGCTCTATTGTGTCAGATTCTTCAATACAAAGTAAAGATAAGAGAAAAGCAAGTGAATCACCAGACCGAGCTTCTGAAGAATCAGACAACACGCCTTCAACACAAACACAAAAACATAAAAAGAAGCCGAAATCTGGGTGGCCAAAAGGAAAACCCAGAAAACTATCAAATAGTCAACCAATTGATGACTCTCAGTCGCAGGAACCCTCCGACTAGTCAATAATCTGCGATTATTAAATTATTTTCTTTTATTCCTTTATTTATTTATTTATTTATTTATTTATTTTTTCTTGATTTTAATTTTAGAACAATTATTGTCATATGTGTATATTATATAATTTTATTATATAATTTTATCATCAACTCTGGCTATGAACGAGAGAGATGGAAATAGTGGTCATGTCTAAGCTTTTCGGTTATGTCAAACTTTTGACAAGTGACTGTCACAATTTGTAAAATAAACAATGGCTGTCATATGATGTGACAGTCTTGACAAGTAAATAAGGTTATAAATTCGATTAAGAATAGAAATACGTCTTTTTTTCTCGGCCAACTTTGATGACGTTTTTTTTTTGGATGTCTATATATACAGTTTCTTATACTCTTTTATACACATATTTAATTATATATTTAGGTATACAATTTAACTAGATTTACAAAAATGTCTTTTACCGCCCTATTGATACACCAAAAACTTAGCACAATGGCTCAAAACATAATTCAGTGGAATTGCAACGGTTGCAAGACCCATTATCCACACATAAAGAATATGCTACTAGAAAAATCCCCGGTGGTAATATGTCTTCAAGAAACACATCTCAAACCAGGTGAAACATTTAATTTAAGAGGATATAAATCGATTAGAAAAGATGTAGTGCCAAACATAAGAGCTCGAGGTGGAGTAGCCATATATGTTAAAAATAATATTCCAATGAAAGAAATAGATATACAATCTAACATACAAGCTGTTGTAGTGGAAATTCAAACAACAGTTAAAATTACAATATGTAATTTATACTTTCCAGATTTTGATTGGGATATAAATTCTTTAAAAAAATATCGCTGATCAGCTATCGACACCTTACCTTAATGTCGGAGACTTTAATGCCCACAATGGAATATGGGGATCTAGCCGTACCGATGCACGAGGAAGAATAGTTGAGAAATTTGTAGAAGACATAGACGCTGTGATATTAACATTACAGGAGAAGGAACTTACTTAAATAGTAGATCAGCTAACTTTTCTGCAATCGACCTGTCATTTTGTTCACCTGTATTAGCAACAAGCTTGAATTGGAAAGTACTACACGAATATCTTTTTAGTTATCATCATCCAATAAATATAGAAATAGCTTCTAACTCTTCCATTCAAGCACCATCAATTAATAAATGGCAATTACATCGAGCGGAGTGGACATTATATACACAACATATAGGGTTACCTGAAATAGGTAGTGACATTAATAAATCAGTCGAGAACTTTACTACAACCATTATAATTTGTGCTAATAGACACGTACCAAAATCAACTGAAAGACAGCAAAATAGATGTGTTCCATGGTGGAACGAAAATGTAAAAAAGGCAATGAAGGAGAAGAAAATAACACTCAATTACTTTAAACGCCCTCCAACGACCGAAAATATGATAATATTTAAGAGAGCCAGGGCAAAAGCCCCTAAAATTATTTTGCTCATCAAGAAATCTTCATGGCAGAAATACGTCTCATCGTTAACATCCAACACCCCGGTAACGGAAGTTTGGAGAAAAATTGGTAAAATAAATGGGCGAGAATATTCAGAACTTTCTCCGTTATTAATTGAAGATAGCAAGATTATATCTCAAGCTGACGAACTGCTTAACGTTATGGGTAGGCATTTCCAATATATAAGCAGTAATAACAATTACGACCCGCAATTTTTGGCAATTAAAAATCAATTGGAAACGAATTTAGACTTCTCCGAACCAAATTTATCTGCATATAACTTGCCATTCACGATCGAAGAGATGGAAAATGCCCTAAAATCAGTAAATAAACCTTCACCAGGACCAGACTCGATACCAATTGATTTCATCATTCACATGCCTCTCAGAGAGAAACAAAAACTTTTAGATCTTTTCAACGAAATATAGATAAGGGGTGTCTATCATGCCTACTGGAGAGAATCTTTAATAATCCCATTACTTAAACCAGGAAAAGACCCAACGGACCCATCGAGCTATCGTCCAATTTCTCTTACATGTTGTTTAAGTAAAATCTTGGAAAAAATGGCAAATTTACAATTAGTGTGGTGTCTAGAATGTAATAACTTAATATCTAACTCTCAAATGGGCTTTAGAAAAAACAGATCATGTCGTGACCATCTGATTTTCTTAGAAAACTATGTACAAATGAGTTTTGCTGGAAGATCTCATGTGGTTCTGGAAATGAAACTGGCTGGAGAAGACCGCGACGAGTTTACACCAACAAAGTGCTCTGAGATAATAAGAGAAGCATACAAGAGTAGTATCACTAAACGAGGCACCACATAAGAAGCAAAAATGTTGTGATGGGTAAGCTCAAGAACATGACATATGACACGATATGAAATAAGCTCAGAGAAAAAAAGACAAACAGCAGAGCATTTATTCCCAACAAGGCAGACACACTGGACGGTAACCAGCATGAATACAAACGCAAAACCTTTCGAAATTTGCGAATTACAGGTGGCTGCGGAATCAATGAAAATTGGGTAAATTGGTCCAGACAGAATCCCAGCAGAAGCCGTCAAAGAGACAGTCCCAGAATGGATAACTGGAGTGATACTGATGAATAATATGTTGAGGAAAAGAATCTTTCCTACAGAATGGAAATTACCAAGACTCGTACTAATACCAAAATAAAAAGAACTGGTTGGACAGCTGTCAGCGTTGAGGCCTTTATGCTTGCTAAACGTTCTCGCCAAATTCTATGAGGCACTAATACGCAACAGGCTAGAAAAGGAATTAGTTGAAGGAAACGGGCTCTGAACATCAATATGGATTTAGAAAAGGTCAATCTACAATCCAGGCAGTTGAAGCTGTAACGCAGATAACTAAACTTACCACAAAAACATGGTGTGCTCTGGTAACGCTTGATGTTAAAAACGCCTTCAACTCTGCAAGACACGTTAAAATTGTCAGGGCCCTAGAGAAAAGAAATGTATCTGAGTATCTGTTAAGTATTATAAGCTATTGTCTCAGGGACAGGAAACTTGAAATAAGTAAAAATGACTACATGGAGTTAAGAGCGGGAGTTCCCCAAGGCTCAGTCCTCGGGCCTATCCTGTGGAATGCGATGTATGATGACGTGTTAAGACTCGAACAGATAGAAGGAACAGTCACAATTGGCTACGCAGACGACTATGCAGTAGTAATAACAGTAAATGAGATAGAAGACCTAATATTTAAAACCAATGAATCAATAAGAAGAATCAATGTACGGACCGAAAAAACCGAAACCGTCATACTAAAGGGAACAAGGGCAAAACGAGACATACTTTTCCTGTTACAAGGAAATGTGATAAAACCGGCAAAGACGATAAAATATCTAGGCATTTATTTAAACGATAAAATTTTTTATTCGGAGCATGTCAGAAGAGTGACCAAAAAGGGGTGAAAATGAGCCCCGGTGTGGGAGTGAAGTACTACACATTAAGAAGTATAGTGGAATGCTGGAGAAAGTACAACGAAAATCTGTACTCAGAGTAGCCAGGGGGTATAGAACAGGAGTGACACCCGTCGATCTGTTGATAGAGGAAAGAAAAGAAACATACATGGGAGGAAATAAAGAAGAGGGACGGAAAATAACATTAAGAAAATGGCAATACCGCTGGGACTCCTGTACGCAAACAGGACAGTAGACGAAAAAAATGAATACCAAATATTGAGCAATGGGTAGGATGTAAACATTGGGCACTAAACTACTGGCTAACGCAAATGCTCACTGGTCACGGTTCAATCAAGAACCAAGAAAACTGAAACATAATAAATAACATGATAAAGTCAATTATGAAGGATAAAGAGAAAGGAGAAAGAGAGAGCTAGACAGGCCACAACCTTGATGAATGTCAATACAGACGGTGCCAAGGCGGTGGTGCATAAGCAGAGGTTTTTTAGTGAGTAAAAGCCTCACTAGCCACAAAGAGTGGTGTATCCTTGGATATTTTCCCTCTGCAAAAAAGAGGTCATTTCTGTTGCGGCATAGATCTAGTAACGCTTAATCTGAAATCATTCCTTGTTTAAAATTTAGGTAGTGGCCAGAAAACTTTGTCAATATTTAGTAACACTGATTAAGTCGATAATATATAGTTGCTATTTAGATACTAATTATTCTCAGTTTCATGTCCCACGTGAATTAATTTTTAATACAATTTCGGTACACAACAATTGACTTTCACCTTACCAGGAAAGAGCTCGCTCCTACTTGTATTATTAATTTCGTTATGCTTGGGCTGTTACATTTGTAGATGACCAGAAGAATTTTTTAACCGATTTAATCATTTGTAGTCGAATAATTGTTTATAATCATCTTTTTTATAATAATTGTTCCGCTCCGTCACGCCGGAACCAGCGGGTTCCGGCGTGACGGAGCGGAAATCTGGCACTGTTAATTCCGATGAGTGTTGGACCAGTCGATTGGCCAGCTTTTCCCATCCACCTATTAACAAGCCCATTCCCAAAGCTGTGGGGTGGAGTACCATGGTACTGAAAAAATACCTTAGAGCTGTTTTGATTTTGCTCTGAGTGTAGAAAAAATCTGCAACATATTCGTATAAACTTTGCCAGTAATCTTTCCTACATTGAAAAAGGAAGGACCATACATTTTTTTTTCTTTTGGATGCCGCACTCCACACATTTAATTTTTGAAAATCTCTTAGCAATTATGAAATGATAATTCCACTGACTTCTTAATTTAAATGAATAAAGTAGGTACGTTTTTCTTTAATTTTGTTCAATTAGTTTCTATTAATAGCTGATTTTGAAAATAAAGTGCAACAAACCATTCATTCTTGGAAAGCGGAAGAATGCAGCTTTTGTTTGGTGTCAACATTTACCGAGTGTTGTGTTCAAAGTGATGGCTATTTTCTACATTGAAATTGATCACATTTTAAAAACTCCCTGTAGAGCAAGTTCGCCCTGTCAAGAGATACTTATGATCAATATTGGTCAGAAATTTCTGGGACGTCCAAAACAAGATGTTTTTAAAAATCAAATTACTAATCCGTTTTGAAAGTAAAGTGTAAAAAACTATACATGTTTGAAAAGCGGAAGAATGTAGCTTTTGTTTAGTTTAAACATATACAGGGTGTTGCATTCAAAATAGCGAATTTTAACGTTGAAGTTGACCATATTTCAAAAACACCTTGAAGGACAAGTAAAGAGTTTTTAACATTGTACTAAAAATCTGTTTGAAATAGTAAATCGACTGGCGAAAACTGCATCCTTCTGAGTTTGCTCTGTCAAGAGATATTTACCATCAGAATGGGTCAGAATTCTCTGGGATACGCGGTACTAAGAAAGATATTTACATGTGTTTCCACAGAATGCTTCTGATCCAGAAATAGAATTTCCCGAGAGTCACAAGTTAATTGAAGATCTAGCGGAAACACGTTATCATTGCGATCATCCGGGCTCTCTTGCAATAGGACAGTATGAGTGCAGTTTTTGTTCCTATAAGACGAAAAAGAAAGGCAATTTAAATAGTCACATGTTGATTCATATGGATGCTTCTAAGGTAAAGACTTATCGGTGCGCACTATGTCCCTTTAAGACGAAACGGAAAAATTATTTACCCACACACATGTTGATTCACAAGGATGCTTCTGATATAACAACTTATGACTGCAGTTATTGCTCCTACAAGACTAAACGTAAAAGCAGTTTAATCACACACATGCTGATTCATAAGCATGCTTCTGAGGTAAAGACTTATCAGTGCGCACTTTGTCCGTATAAAGCGAAACAGAAAAGTTATTTAACCAGTCACATGTTGATTCATAAGGATGATTCTGATGTAACAACTTATGATTGCAGTTTTTGTTCCTACAAGACGAAACGGAAAGGCTGTTTAGACACACACATGTTGATTCATAAGGATGCTTCTGATGTAACAACTTATGACTGCAATTTTTGTTCCTACAAGGCGAAACAGAAACTCTGTTTAAACAGACACATGTTGATTCATAAGGATGCTTCTGAGGTAAAGACTTATCAGTGTGCACTTTGCCCCTATAAGGCGAAACGGAAAGGCTATTTAACCAAACACATGTTGATTCATAAGGATGGTTCTGAGGTAAAGACTTATGAGTGCGCACTTTGTCCCTATAAGGCGAAACAGAAAAGCTATTTAACCAAACACATGCTGATTCATATGGATGATTCTGATGTAACAACTTATGACTGCCGTTTTTGTTCCTACAAGGCGAAACAAAAAGGCTATTTAGACAGACACATGTTGATTCATAAGGATGGTTTTGAGGTCTTGACTTATCAATGCACACTTTGTCCCTATAAGACAAACAGCAAAAGTAATTTAAGCAAACACATGTTAATTCACAAGGACGATCCTGAGGTAACAACTTATGACTGCTGTTTTTGTTCCTATAAGACGAAACAGAAAAGTAATTTAACCCAACACATGTTGATTCATAAGGATACTTCTGATGTAACAACTTATGACTGCAGTTTCTGTTCCTACAAGGCGAAACAGAAACGCTGTTTAAACAGACACATGCTGATTCATAAGGATGCTTCTAAGGTCCTGACTTATCAATGCACACTTTGTCCCCATAAGACAAAATGGAAAAGTAATTTAAGCACACACATGCTGATTCATATGGATGCTTCTGATGTAACAACTTATGACTGCAATTTTTGTTCCTACAAGGCGAAACAAAAAGGCTATTTAGATAGACACATGTTGATTCATAAGGATGCTTCTGAGATCCTGAATTATCAATGCACACTTTGTCCCTATAAGACAAACAGCAAAAGTAATTTAAGCAAACACATGTTGATTCACAAGGACGATTCCGAGGTAACAACTTATGACTGCTGTTTTTGTTCCTATAAGACGAAACAGAAAAGCAATTTAACCCAACACATATTGATTCATAAGGATGCTTCTGATGTAACAACTTATGACTGCAGTTTTTGTTCCTACAAGGCGAAACAAAAACGCTGTTTAAACAGACACATGTTGATTCATAAGGACGCTTCTGAGGTCCTGACTTATCAATGCACACTTTGTCCCCATAAGACAAAATGGAAAAGTAATTTAAGCACACACATGTTGATTCACAAGGACGATCCCGAGGTAACAACTTATGACTGCTGCTTTTGTTCCTATAAAACGAAACAGAAATACCGTTTAACCAGACACATGTTGGTTCATGAGGAGGCTTCTGAGGTAATGACTTATCAGTGCACACTATATCATATAAGTTGATCTAAATATATCTGTCTATATATCTATATCTATCTCTATCAATTTTCGAGAAAAATTTGGTTCTTTTCCAAAGTTGAGGGAAAATAAAGGTTTAGAAGACAGAAGTAGGCATAGACAATAATAGCACTGTTCACAGAGCTGGTTTGCGATAGTTTCCAAACATCAGAAGTAGTTGTCCATCTGAGTTTTGTAGTAAACAGAGAGTTCAAAAGTGAATATTTCTGTAGGTCCAATGTTTCTGATGGTTAGCAACGTCAATTTCTGGAAATCAGGCATTCTTCTGCGAACAGATCTAATATTGACAACATTTTCTGACAATAATAAACAACAAGAAACACCATTTAAAATAATGAAGTTAGACTATTAACCATTAGTTTATTAGTATGAACCACAGACCAGCTAGACCCAGCACGGCCATATTTTTTATATGACAACCAGAGGAGTCCAATTCTATGGTTGAGATGTGTAGAAGGAAACACGTCCCCCCTCTCTACTTAAGCAGGACTGCATTCAACAAAATAAAAAATATTTAATTTAATTTATCCATATAACACGCAATATACATTTATTTTAAAGAGGTCAATAACTTTCAATAATCTTTAAACTATACAGGGTGATTAATGGAAACAATTTGTTAAAAGTGTTAGGGCTTGTAGAAATTACTGATATTTGAAAATTCGGATTTAAGTTAATGGTACATAACGGTATCATTTTTATTGTATATTTTGTTGTTGATTCTACACGTTACTTTGGTTACGGTTTTTATGAAATATAAATCTTAATCTTTTACCGAGTTTGAGTTATTTCCGGTTTTTTGAAATTTTATTCATTAGCGCCATAACATTTGAAACCATCTATAGCGGTCAATCTAGAAGATTAATTATCGGTATTAGCACTGTGGTTAATAAAACCCTGAAGCTATGCAACAATGCTTTTATTATTTCTCAATTATGGACATGCTGTTTAAAATAGTATGTACTACCATTTAGCTTAACTTCAAACCATACAAACTCAAATTTTGTAAATATAATGACCCATATTTTACTTAACATTTTAATGAGGCACTAAATTCTGCATTGATCTATATTAGCATTCCCTGTAGCTATATTTAATAGTTTTAAAAATAAAAATATTCCTACAATCTAAACTATTAAGTTGTAAGTAATTAAGATGGCATTTGTTCTAATTGATATTAATTATTGTGAAACAAAATCATCCATATTGAAAGTGAGTTGAACCTAGGCAATTATTTGTTAATTGTGGAGTATTATTATTATCTATTCATACAAGCAAAATAAATAAATACCACAAAATTATTAGGATATACGAACATATGTATGTACCTGCAGGTAATAATTTTTATTTGCAGTATTTTTTTTTAAATTAATATCAAGTAATCTTTTTCAGCATTTTTAATCTGTTTACATTTGTATATACACGTACACATCTACATTGTATTCTAGGTAAAGAAAAAGGTCAATCATCCAACTGACATAGACCATTATAAAAAATTCTAATTGAGTTAATATCTAAATGTAGTAATTCTATAATTGTAACTGTCTTCAAGTTTTTGTTTGTTTTTAAATGTTCTTATACAATTGTAGCCCTGAAGAAGTCCAAGGAAATTGGACGGAACGTCGGCAAAAAATAGTTCTTCTTTATTTGTCCAACATCCCCAAGAACAATCCCTTTGTCTAAATATATCAAGGATAGTTGGGCTTTGAATTTTAGTATTGAAAATATTTCTGGGCGCGTGTTAATGGGAGCTGTCTTGTGAAATATTAACGCATGCGACATGCGACCTTGACATGGTCACGTGACGGCCTTGCCGTGTGTCTATGTTTATGTTTGGGTTACATGTGTGTGTAGTCATCCACAATTTTGAGAGTTGATGACCTGTTCAAGGGGTCATCGTCGGATGCCCGAGATTTGCTGATTCGCTGGCAAAACGACATCCGAGATGCATGGCGCTTATGAGCACATTGAATAAAAAACTTCCCAGCAGTACACCGTTTAGTGAAAATTTACCTGCGTATTTTATGAACTGATGTTGAATGTAAAATAAACATTTGATATTTACTGATCGTTGTAATAGGAGGAGCAGATCTGTTATTTTATTAATTTACATTAAAATATATACAGTGTGATTCATTAAGAATAAGTAGGTAATCTCTAAACTGGAAGATTTACATAGTTTTCTAGATATGTATGTAGATCAAATGAAAGGTTTTGGTATCACACCCTATATAAATATAATGGACTATGAAATGTATAAAGCGCGTAACAAAAATAGTTTTAGGCTGACGCAACCTGCATTTGAGAAATTATGGAGGAAATAATGTTGCCATTAAAGAAACGAAAATGCAATGTTTTAGAAAATGAAAAGGAGGCTATTCATCTTACGTTAATTGTTTACATTGTTACAATTATTATTATTAATAATACTTTGTCGAATTTTGACAGTCCATTAAAGTTTTCTTAAAGTAGTTGGATTATTGTTTACAATATGGTAGATACACAATTCTGCAGTTCCTAACAATGTAAATTAAACATTGACTTGTTTTCTGATTTTGCATGAAAACATGGCTGAAAATTAATTTACGCGTTAGGGTAAACGTGGGATAGTTGCCCCACTTTTTCAAATGGGCGATTTACATACGGAAGATGAGCATTTAACAATCTGAAACTTTTGTGAAGATTAGTGTAATTATCAATGAAGACAATAATTAATATATTTTAATACTTTTTTTTTAATTTATTTATTTATAAACGAAATAAAAACACCTTATAAATGAGGATAGATGCCTACTGCGTGGGTTAGATGCCTCAGTGATATTTTGACCTGTGGGATAGTTGCCCTGAGGAATTAATGAAAAAATACTTTGATTTTCTTAACTTAAATCAACGTTAGCTTCAGCTTGACGAACGCTAAGTTCAGGATGACGTTCCATAAAAGACTTCCAATGACGTCCTGCTTTGCGAGTTTCTTTGTCAAAGTTATGTTTGATACCAAGTTTTTCAGTGAATTCAAACGCTGATCTTCATATCATATTTCGTGAAATCCTGCTGCCGCTAATTTTTGAACGTATGCGACGAGCCGTTTTTCATTATTGACGTCCAAAACCGGGCGTCTAATGCAGGAATTAATAATAGGTAAAAGCGAAAATAAATCAAATAAAAAACATACAAAGTGGGATAGATGCCTAGATGCTTAGAAGCCTCTAAGGGCATCTATACCCATAAAAACTGGGGCATCTACCCTTTTTTGTGTGGGATAGATGCCCTCCAATTTAACAAATAAATTGTTTTAAAGAGTGCTAAAATAACATTTGAAATTTCTAATACATATTATTGATTATAAATACAAAAATATAAACACTTACTTTATAACATTAAAAGTTCCAGGCGAGTAAAGATTATACGTAATAACCTATTCACAAATCTGTCGACGCGTAAAATGGTTTTCGTTGCACAGCCCACGACTCATCTGTTCGAGCAAGGTGCACGTTTTTGACTGACAGTCGGAAGGGGGTCAGCTTACATTTAAACAAAACAGGGTGGGTGTGTTGTCCATACAGATCATTACGTGAACACTTGGGCATCTATCCCCCTACGGCATCTATCCCACGTTTACCCTACGTTATGTAAGCACTATATTAAACAATTGACAAGAAATTGTATCAGCTCAATAAGGCATTGAATATCTGATTTCTTAAGAACTAGACTGGCTCGTAGAGGAGGCTTCTAGAGGCTCTTACGAATGCCCCATTGAACGAAGTTGAGGATTGACAAAGCTGTGAGGAGTCTATTGCGAACAGTCCTCTTCTTTCCCTAGGGACTTTTTGGCATCTACAGTTCACCAAAATTTGTATTTGTATAGTCTGACGATTAGGACTATCAGACACCGACACTTGTGAAATCTCACATCCTGGTGGGCAATGTTGCTTAAACGCCGATCTCACATCTACAAGATATTCATAATCTTCTCGGTATATGTTATCCACACGCCGGTATTCTGCTATCCATCGGTGTAGATTTCTGCCTGTTTGCGTAACTACATATGTATGTATTATGTATGTATGTAAGTAATAGTCTGTTAGAGCATATCCCTGCCCCAAATGGTTTTCAAGAATACGACAGGCCAAATTCATAGCAACTGCATCTACATACATTCTCGGTACACTGCAGGTAGTCCACGGCAGCAAGGCCATTGTAGAGGCACATGATGACGATCAACTTACTAATCGAAAACATTTTTGTTAGAATATGCACGGCAAAGAAATCACAAACCTGACTGAATATCACATGCAAGATAACCCGTTTAAAACGACAAGACATTCAGGGTCAAACGGCCAAAAATCGTAACAACAAAATTGTGTTTTATTTTTATTATAATTTACTTTAGAAATTTCTACCAGCTGTGTCTGGTATTTTCAATACGCCTACGATACTTGCGTAAGATGCAAGATCTGTGAATTTTTATAATGTTTTTGGTTCAACATAGAAATTTTTCGTGTCTAGGATTTGTTTTAAATGGCTCCATTAGTCATCTAGATACTCTAAAGATTTCCCTTTAAGTTCCCAAAAACTTTGAAAAGGATCCTTCAAAAAGTGGGTGAATGTTGACTTTCATTGCTGACTACCTGTATGTACGTCTATGTACCAGTCGCCTTATAAATAATGTCAGAATAAATTCTAAAACAGTACCTACCATCCATTAACGATTTCTTTCTTTTCCTTAGGATGTTAAATCGGCGCAAAATCAAGAAAAAAATATCATGGAGTACCAGGAGTCCGAGAGATGTTTGGACATTAAGTCAGAAGAACTTGATATTAAAGAGGAGGAAGATGAATGTGATAGGCAATTTTTATGTATTCAATAATATTAAATATACTTTAATTTTAAAGTAAATGCCACAATAAACTATTTAAGATTTTTAAAAACCATATTTTTTTTTGACAAAAAAAAAGGTGGCAACGCAATAGCTGTCGGTTACTCAGTAATACGGGAGCCTATAGCTCATGGGTTATAATTACGATATCTCCAATCTACTCGTAATCCACCTCATGTTATTGACGGAAGTGTTCATTAGTGAAAACGTTGCTGCGCCCATTTTATGGCAGACGCGATGGTCCTTCAAAGTCGACTCTCCAACGTTTGTTGGCCAAATTCGAGACAACCGGTTTGGTAAACAATCTGCCAACACCAGTACGTCAAAGGGACACCAGATCGGCTGAGAACATCACCGCTGTCCGTGTAAGTGTGCAGGAGAACCCGAGGTAGTCAATTCCTCGCCGTGCACACGAACTCGGCCTTTCGCAGACTTCAACTTGACGAATTTTGCGTCGGGACGTGGGCCTGCATCCATACAAGATCCAACTGACCCAGGAGCTCAAAGTTAATGACCATAGACAACGTCGGTTGTTCGCTGACAGGGCTTCGGAGCGTTTGGAAGAGGACCTCAAATTTGGTAGAAAAATCGTCTTTAGTGACGAGGCGCACTTTTGGATGAATGGCTATGTTAACAAGCAAAATTGCCGTATATGGGACGACGCCAACCCACACGAGGTTCACCCGGTGGCACTGCATCCACAGAAAGTTACTATTTGGTGCGGATTTTAGGCCGGCAGCGTCATTAGTCCGTACTCTTTTGAAAACGACGTTGGTGAGGCCATCACTGTCAACGGCGACCGGTACAGATCAATGATAACCAATTTATTTTGGCCCAAATTGAACGACATGGACGTGGATGACATGTGGTTTCAGCAGGACGGCGCTACGTGCCACACAGCGAACGCCACGATGGACACTCTGCATGAACGATTTGAGGGTATGGTTATCTCCCCGCGTAGGCGACGTGAATTGGCCACCAAGATCGTGCTATTTAACCCCGCTAGACTTTTTCTTGTGGGGTTTTCTGATGTCGTAGGTGTTGCAATGTAACCTTGGAGAGCAGGATTGGCACCTACCCCCCAAACGGTTACAAAACGTAACTCCAGCTAGCTTAGGGCAAGTCGTGGGTAAGTTTTTTATGGAGAACTGTAACCTGAAAGGTGGGCGTCAGCTAATGTGCGATAATACAGCAATTCAGTTAAGATAAGATAGATATATAAAAAAAATTTATATACAAGTTGCAAAAATTGTTTACAAGTATCTCTTACTTTAATGATGATCTAGTTTAATGATTATGGTAATAAGACCCCTACTACCATCCCGCGACGCCGCTGCCTTATAGTAGTTGCTGAAAAAGACGTCCGTGATCTGCGTAGCGGTCAGCGGATGAGTCAGTCAGTCGTTCTGGGATGTCATATGGGAGACGCTAGACGTTGGTACATTCACAGCTACCTACGTACATACCGACGAAAACATACATTTATCATCATACACACCTTTGTACTATAGTTCATGTTTTTCCTAGTTAAGTGTTATCGAGTTTGTATGCGTATTATTCGCCACTTCATAATACTACAATGATGATCTTAACTAGCTCTGAGCAAATACTCTACAGCAAGCTTAACAACTCTTCTGGTCAAGAAATATGGGTGGAAGGAATTTACCCCACAGTAGCCTTGGAGATGGGACGCAATAGGTCTGGAAGTCCTTGGATGACTTAAGCCAGTGCACAGCTTCGTGACTCCACGAGTCACATGGTCAAGGTACCTTCGTAAAGGGTGGTATCCACAGACTCTATCTCCCTGACAGCCACTCCTTGCACGACTTCCTTCTATTCCCAATGGCTCAGCGATGTTACATGAAAAATTGGAAGAAAACCAATAACAGAGGTAGACTTGATGGTGTTGTTACAATGCACTCATCAAAAAAAATTCAAATTTTATGCCAATAAACTATGCCAATAACTAATTAAAATTATTAATAAAAATAACCAGTGGAAGGTTATATCTAATGGACTAATTATACTAATAGTGACATTAACAACATGATAGGCAAGAAATCTTACAATGAGACAATCGGTATATGAAACCTTTGTCTTAACTTTTAATATAACACAAAGCAATTAGTATATTAACCAGCAAAAATTTAAATCAACTAGATAAGACAAAAAATTGCGTCTGAGGTGAACCTCGAGAGTGAAACTACACTTCTGTTTAAGACAGCTGTATAATCTCAGGCAGCTGATGATGTAACAATAAAAATTAATATATCACTAACATTAATCTCTGTGAGTGACAGCAAAATTAGTATAAAACCTAGCTGTGAAATTCTATCAAAATTACGATAAAAATGCAAAAAAAAACTTAAGCTAATCCAGTTGCTTAAAACAGGAACGAGAGAGATAGCTAGCCAGATATATCGAAAGATGAATACTATGCAAATCCCAGGCACAGTATAGAAGAGACTTTACTCCACACTGTGCTTTGGTCAACCGGTCCGGGAAAACGGTTCAACTGACTGATTTAAATTTTACAGGGCTATTGGAGGTACATTAAGCTGTAAAAAAAACTGTAGTAAACATTAGTCTCCCCATCAATATTTGTGAATATGCTGTAGATTTACTAAAACAATGAAAAACGTTACTTTCTCCTTTTTTTTTTAATCTAGATACGACCATGTTTGACTGAGATACAGCCTAAAAGGCTGTAAGCCTTTCAAAAATCACCAAAAAGCATGGGATTTTTTTTGTTTCCTAAATTTTTGGAGTAGTGTATAATAAATGCTTACAAATAACAACATGTGTTTTTCATCTAATTTGAAAGGCCTAACAATAAAGGCGACCATCTTTAAAATGACAACCGGAAAATGTTTAAAAATTGCTTTAATTGAATATAACTGTAAGGCCCGGTGCGTACTTACTACTGGTTAGAATAATTAAACGTTCGATTAGCGGTTTAACCATACGAACGTGTACTTCTTGGTCCTAATTAGATTAACCTATGTTTAATTGTGGACGTGCCTTTACCAAATTTAACAGTACCCAGAAATAGGATCAAGGCTTGGTTAACTCAGGCCACAGCTCTGATTCGAAGTTTCTGCTTTTGGTTGATGATGTTAAACGTACTCATAACTTCTATATTCATTTCGATGGTCCACTTCAACCTTTTGGATCTTCTCTCCTTCGGACAGCCCTCCGTTGTACGGCAGGCGAACCCTGGGGTAGAGGGCTTCATAGTCTTCCACCCTTCCCGTCTCGCCCACTCCTTTGTTTGGCTGTGAGTTTGGGTGATTTTTTAAACGACAGATGCCCGCCTCCTCAGCTGCCTGCCACCGACGTCCCGCATGCTGTCATGTCCAGCGCTGGCTCCGCATGGCATGGGGCACCCAAGTAGCGGCCCCTCACTAGCAGTACTAATATCCATTTTTTATGTTTGTGTCTTTTTCTTGGGCATGAAGAAGGCAAAAATATCCCTTTTCAAAATCAATTTGGGCAAGAGCCACTCTTCTGCCAAAAGGTGGTCAAGAGCCACTCTTCGTTCAAATACTAGCTTCAGGTGTTTGATGCTGTGCAGGCCCCTGGCCTACACGCGGATATTCGGATTCGGAATACGATGGAAACTCCCACCAAAGTTGCTCCTTCATGCTTTGGCTAGAGAGTATGAGGTTGGCATACGCGAAAACAAAATTATCCTCACTAACTTTTCATCTCCGTGCGCAGCTGAGGTATCCAAGATTGCTACTCCTAAAATTAAGTTACTCTAACCTTGTTTCTCATGCACAGCCAGAGTACGCGGATTTACTACACTCGTAAACAAAGTTGCTCTCACCAATCCTGCCTCTTCATGCGTAGCTGAGGCATGGGGGGCTGCCACGCCCGAAAGCAAAGTCACCCTCACTAACTTTGCTCCCCCCTGCATAGCAAGAGGACGTGGGTTTATTTTTATCCGTAGAGCCCGGCTTAATGGTCGGCAATGAACTATCGTTTTCGAGTTACATATTTGAAAAATATCCACCTTTGATTAGCTTTATTGAAAAATAATGTCCTTACTTCTGATTGGATTAATCTCTGTGATGAAGAACGGTGGCTCGGTGTGTCGAGAAAGGTGGCGCGTTGCCAACCATTGCGCCGGGCTCTAATTATTATTATTTCGTCGACTTTATATTCACACTTATTCCTGCTACAGACAGTAATGACTTTATATCTCATCCCCGCCTCCAGCAGGAATTAGGCTCACGCGAGGGGAGGAAATTCATCCTGTCCCAAAACCTTTCTTACAATGTGACAAGTTTGTATCTATATTGCCTTATGATATTATAGTATATTATATGATCTAATGATATTATAGTCCTAATGTCGCGATGTTCTTGGCGAATCTGGTCGTCATCACTCCCTCTGCCGATATTACTAGGGCGTACGTCTCCACCTTCTCCAGTTTCCAAAGGCGCTTCAGCTCGATTGATGGATTTTCGTATTTCGCGATCTTCTCCCGTTCAGTCTTCTGAATGTTATGGGTAAGTGGCACTGCGATGTCTATGATGATCCCTCTTCGTTGTTCCTTGTTGATCAGCACAATATCTGGCCGGTTGAAGTCCACTGTTCGATTGGGGATTATTAGTCTATCCCAGTACATCACTGCCGCTTCCGATTCCAGCACAGCTTCCGGAGTATATTTGCAGTATGGCGGAGTCGTTGCTAACAGGCCATACTTGAGTGCCAGTTGTTGGTGGACCATCTTCGCAAGTTGGTTGTGCCTGCTGATTTATGCTGAATCTGCACATATTTCCTACATATGTACATATGTCTTCGACATCGTCTCTCAGGATATGCTTCTGGTAGTTTCTTGTTTTTATAACATTGTCCTGAATGGCAGTCAAGAAGCCTTCGGTTTCGGGGTACAGATAGCTGTCGGTAAGCCATTTTAATGAATTTTCTTTATCGATGTGGTCTGTCTGTAACATTTTTAGAAACCGTAAAGCATGTTTCCATCCACTGTGTACGGAGCTCCTCTTCTGTTGGTGCGTCGACTGGAATAAGTTCACATCCTAGGCTCAAAGGCGTGTATCCAGCGTCCTCTCTTGCTCTTATTGTCGGGTCGCTGTTCGTTAGCAGTTCGTTAGAGCTGCTGATGCTAAAAAATGTTGAACTCAAGATCCAAAAACTAGAAACTTGGAGCTTCAATTTCCTTTTTTATTTTTTTTCTCTACGACCATTTTTACCCAGGTTTCAGTTGCGTGAAAATCACTTAAAAATTGAAGATGTTTTTTAAATTCCTTAATATCAACGCCTAGTGTAGGTATATTTAAGTATTTTTTTAGGTAACTACCTACCTATTTGCCTTCAGCAAGTCATAAAATTGTTTTTTATATGCATGTGTATTTGAATGTGAGTTACAAAAAATATCGAGAGTACTGTCTATATTTAAAAAAGTACGAGAATTTTGCCATATAATTTATTCCGAAAAGAGTTTATAAAATTTTTATTGGTAGAACATTTGTTAATTAAAAATACCATGTAAAATTTATGTAAAACTATTTACAGTTGGTTAAATATAATGAGTATAATGACTAATGGTGGGTTCATGCAGAAATTTTTAGTAATAAGAATAAGAATAGTAATAAGCATAAAAGTTAAACCTTCGTTTTATAATGACCCAGTTCATGCAGCAAATCCTTATTTTTAAAATTATTACTAAAAATTATGTTTACTGCATGAACTGGGTCATTATAAAACGAAGGTTTAACTTTTATGCTTATTACTATTCTTATTCTTATTACTAAAAATTTCTGCATGAACCCACCATAAGGTAATAACTATAATGATATTATAGTCATTACCATTAGTCAGATATAAATTGTAGTATATAATTAATAACTAAAAGGCAATTAATTAAAAAAGTATTTTTGAGTTTTAAGAACGAACCTCACAGTGTATTTTTAGCAGTTCTGTGAAATGTTCAACCTTACTATCTTGGCAGTGCATGAAGTATTTTACTAGGAGCCTCATGCCATCGAAGTGGAAAGTGGCTCGAGCTCCACAATTGTGAACGCTAACTGAGCCGAAGAAATAGTTAGGTTAAGTACGTTACACGTTACATTTCCCATTATGTGTTGTGATTTTGTGCGTTACATTGTTTTTAATTTTAATTTAAATGTAAAAGACACTGAAATTTCAACTAAAAAAATTAAGTGAATACGATTCCTCACCTTTAGAATTCGATTTAGAGACCACAAAATAGCTAAATAGATTAGAAACAATAGTTACTTGTTAAAATGACAGCACAAAAAACATGTAAACTTTGCTTGAAAGAGTCGAAGGATTTTCAAGTTAGTGAAGAGATTAAACGAGAAATACTTGATGTTCTGCTGTTAAAAAGAGTAAGTGTACTTGTAAAAATTCCAAATTATATTGACGTTGGGTATTAGATTATAAAAAAATGCAAATAATAAAGTTGCATAATAAATTAGTTACTTGGTATCGTTAATGAAACACTTACATCTAAGAGAAATTTGTTTTTCAGTATTTTCCTTTAAACGAGGTCTACGTTATATGTGAAAGATGTGCAGACTGTATTAACACATTTTTCGAATTCAAATCCGTTTGTTTATATTCAGAAGATCGTATTGTCCCTTTCATCAGGACTATGACTGGCATGGAAGTAGATATAGTAGAGGTAACCTATTTGAAGGAAAATCCCGGTGTCGATACCATAAGCACTTCTGATGATGCCGTATGCCGGCTGTGTTTGAAAAGGGATCGCTGTGTTGATTTGAATGTCCTCAATGAAAATTTTGCGGAAGATATTATTGCCAAATGTATTCCAGAACTTGTAAGTAAAGAAGGTCCTGTTTTTAATTTAGAATAATGTTTACCTATATGAGAATAATTAACCTCGTAATTAATACAATTAGTTACAAACAAAGCAGTGTAGTTCGGTCAACTGGTGGAGGTTGCAAATTGGTGTTTATGAGAAATTTAGCACAAATGAAAATTGTTTGAAACTTTGGAAATTAGCAGTTTAACCATAAGAACGTGTACTTCTTGGTCCTAATTAGATTAACCTATGTTTAATTGTGGACGTGCCTTTACCAAATTTAACAGTACCCAGAAATAGGATCAAGGCTTTGTTAACTCTAACTTGAACATATGGTTCTGTTGTGGCGTTCAACCATGCCATTCGACTGAGGATGAAGTGCCGTAGTTCTGGTTTTCTTAATGTACATTTTCATCACTTCTTGCCACAGTTCTGATTAGAAGTTTCTGCTTTTGGTTGATGTTAAACGTACTCATAACTTCTATATTCATTTCGATGGTCCACTTCAACCTTTTGGATCTTCTCTCCTTCGGACAGCGCTCCGTTATACGGCAGGCGAACCCTGGGGTAGAGGGGCTTCATACACTTCCACCCTTCCCGTCTCGTCCACTCCTTTGTTTGGCTGTGAATTTGGGTAATTTTTTAAACGAGAGATGCCTGCCTCCTCAGCTGCCTGCCACCGACATCCCGCATGCTGTCATGTCCAGTGCTGGCTCCAGAGATAGCATGGGGAACCCAAGTAGCGGCCCCTCAGTAACAGTACTAATATCCATTTTTTTTTTTTTTTCCATAATATCCATTTTTCATGTTTGTGTCTTTTTTCTTGGGCATGAAGAAGGCAAAAAATAACCCTTTTAAAAATAAATTTCTTCTCTTCTGTTCTTCTCTCACACTCTTCTGCGAAAAGTTGGTCAAGAGCCACTCCTCGTTCAAACACTAGTCTCGGGTGTTTGATGCGGTGCAGGTCCCCGACCCGGACGGGGGTATTCGGAACACCATGAGCCACGTTCCTGCGACGGCTGAAGTGAGCGGGTTTGCCACACCCGAGAACAGTGAAGATGCCACCAAGCCTGCTCCTTCGTTCTTTGGCTGGAGTGTGCGGGGTTGCCATACCCGAAAACAAAATTACTCTCACTAACCTTGCTTCTCCGTGCGCAGCTGGGGTATGCAGGATTGCTATACCTAAAACAAAGTTACTCTCACTAACCTTGCTCCCCATGCATAGCCAGAGTACGCGGGTTTGCCACACCCGTAAACAAAGTTGCTCTCACCAACCTTGCCTCTCCTTGCGCAGCTGGGGTATGCGGGGTTGCCACGCCCGAAAGCAAAGCTACTTTCATTAATCTTGCTCCCCCCATGCATAGCTTATTATTATTATTATCATGATTATTTAATTTCTTTTTAGGATATAAAATCCACAAGGAATCCAAAAATCTGTTTGTCATGTCAAACATCTTTGATAAACTACTATCAATTTGTCACCAAATATTTAGTAAAACAAGAAAACGTACTGGAATGTGATCAGGAGGCATGCCTGGGTATTAAGTCAGAGGAGCTCGATATTAAAGCAGAGGAGGAAGAATTTGACGGGTAATTTTTCCAATATCAATAAACTGATTTTTTTATAGTTGCTAAAGCACAGTAAAATCCACAAATCGAGGAGAGGGTGTGTAACAATTATTGGCGTTTTTTGGGTAGACATAGAAAGTTCTAACAAACTGATAACTACATACACACACCTTTTAATTTCCGTACAGTTGACATTTAACTGATTCTTAAGCTATAACTTAAAGCTTCGGATGAGCTGAAGATGTCAACAAAGGCAAACTCTAGACTGTCAGCCTGTCAAAAACATAGTCTCCATAAAGGACCCTCCCCTTCCCTTAGCTTTCATGGCGAAATGGCGAAGGCGGTTACTTCATGGACAGACTGTATGGGAAAATAGTACGGTTTATTAACAATATGCTTACTTGTATCACAGTATAGGTCCGAATCCGTAGGGACACATCGTGGTGTAGTACGATAACAGTTTTGTGCACATATTTTGTGAGTTCCTCCTTTAGAATACGGCAGCCGTCCACTAAGTGCGATTGTTTGTAGTTTGTCATTTGTGGTTGTGTATTGAAACATGTGAATAGCTTTTTTCTTGGTATCTGCTAATTGAAAGTTCATTCCAATTGCCTTGTGCTTCCAACACAAGCCCCTACTTTCAATTTGAAAAAGGGGTTGTAGCTGTCGCCTGAAGGGGGTTGAATTTAGGGATGACATTTTTACGTTGCAAGATGTCATTTTAGAATTGGAAATTGACGCGTCTCAGGATTTTCTAAAAAAAATGCATAATAATGGAGCTGCTGAATTTATTCCATTTGGCTGTTTCACACTGTATAATTAATAATTGTAGTAAGCATTACTACATTGAGCATTACATAATGTATTTAATATAGCCGTATATTTTTTAGGAATGCAAATAACAGTATTTCACAAAATTATTCCAGTACGATACATTCTCAAGATATTGAAATGAAATGCTTTGTGGATAAATCTTGCAACCAGGAGACAAACTATACATCTATCATCAGTGACTCTAATCAGGTAACAAAATCCCTTGTAATTCTATGAAGTAAATTTACATGTGTAATTTTCTCAGAATGGTTATGGAATAAAAAAGGAATATCCCAAGGGTAATAAGTTCATTGAAGACTTAGCGGTAATACATTATTATTGCGAGCATTGTCCTTACGCGACGAAACAAAAACAAGATTTATCCAAACATGTATTGATTCACCAGAAGTCTTTCACAATGAGAACATATTACTGCATTTTTTGTACTTATAAGACGAAATATAAAAGCAATTTAACCAAACACATGTTAATTCATAAGGATGCTTCCGAGGTAGGAACCTATGACTGCAGTTTTTGTTCCTATAAGACAAAACATAAAAGCAGTTTAAGCAAACACGTGTTGATTCATAAGGATCCTTCTCAAATAACAACTTATGACTGCAATTTTTGTTGCTACAAGGCGAAACAGAAAAGCACTTTAACTAGACACTTGCTGATTCATAAGGATATTTCTCAGCTAACAACTTATGACTGCGGATTTTGTTCCTACAAGGCGAAACAGAAAAGGTATTTAACTAGACACATGCTGATTCATAAGGATGCTTCTCAGATAACAACTTATGACTGCAGTTTTTGTTCCTACAAGGCGAAACAGATAAGCTGTTTAAATAGACACTTGCTGATTCATAAGGATGCTTCTCAGATAACAACTTATACCTGCAATTTTTGTTCCTACAAGACTAGACATAAAAGAAGTTTAATCCCACACATGCTGATTCATAAGGATGCCTCTCAGATAACAACTTATGACTGCAGTTTTTGTTCCTTTAATGCTAAACGTAAAAGATGTTTAACCAGACACATGCTGATTCATAAGGATGTTTCTCAGATAACAACATATGACTGCAATTTTTGTTCCTACAAGGCCAAACAAAAAGCCCATTTAGCCCAACACATACTGATTCATATGGATGCTTCTCAGATAACAACATATGACTGCAGTTTTTGTTCCTACAAGGCGAAACTGAAAAGCAGTTTAACTAGACACATGTTAATTCATAAGGATGCTTCTGAGATAACAACATATGACTGCCTTTTTTGTTCCTATAAGACTAAATATAAAAGCAGTATAACCAAACACGTGTTGATTCATCAGTAATGTTGGCAGAAACGATTCGCCCCACAGAGGCGTACGCATTACAAATGTAATGTACAAAAGTAAAGAATAGCCTTTCACACAGTTGCCATATTTTACTATGAAATGATATCACACTATTCAACGTATAGCATACAGCGCAGCTGTTACAACAGCATCAGCCGACACAGGAGTACTACAATCAGATTAAATTAAGATGACCCCCATCTCACGCTTCACGAGTTGCTTATTTGATGCTTCTCTTTAAACCATCCTTATTCATCAGGTTGCTTCTCAGGTAAAAATTTACAAACTTGATGCAAGGCTACGGTTGCACTTTGCAAACTTTGTTCTGATAAGGCGAAATGGAAAGGAGAGTAGCCCAGACATATTATGCGGATTCACAAGATACTTTTGTGGTAAGAACTTATGACTATGTATGAACAACTTATTCCTACGAGGCAAAACAGAACAGCCATTTAAACGCATTCATCAGAATGTTTCACTTATCAATGGATACTTTAAGGCAAAATAGAGTATTTGTCCAGTTACCAATTGAGTCACTGGGATGTGTCCAATGTAGCAGCTTTTAAATGCAAACTTTTATTATGATTCCAAATTTTGCTCCTTATATTTTCTATTTAGACGAAATAGAAGATATATTTGACGAAACACATTGATTCATGTGGATGCTTTTGAGATAACAACTCACAATGCAACTTTGTTCTTTTGAGACGAAATGGCAAGGGGATTTACCCAAACATATGTGGATTCTCAAAGATGCTTCCTAAGTAACAACTTACAACTGCAAACTTTGTCAGGCAAAACACAAAAGTTATTCGACCAATCATAACATAAGAATATAAGAAGTCCTACCCGATGCTTATCTATACCTAAGATTGTATTAAATAATTATTTTTAATTATACTTTTAAAAGAGGCTATGCTTCTATCATTCTTTGCCCCTTGATTAAATATGTTGCCCTTCTAAAATAAATCTCTTATAAATATTGTATAATGTTGTATCGTAAATAAATTGTAAATGAGAATTTCTAGAAATGGTGGATCCAAAATCACCAAATCAGTTTCACCAAAAAGCATTTCCTTCCTCTTTGTATACTTACAATTCGAGAGAAATAAAACCCATCTTGGTGGAAGTGTGGATCCACTGATGAATTTAGAAACTCTCACTGTTTTAATTATGAACATTTTCAATTATGTACTTGTGATGAATTTTTAAAAGATTCAGGTTCTTCTCCTCTCCTAATTTTATGAATAAACACTAATAAATTGTATTCTATTTTAGATATTGTTGTATATTCATCCGACCTATTGTTGTTAACATATCCTCCACCTTTGTATACAGGGTGAGTTTTTTTGGAGGTCTAGGAAACTAGCGAAGCTAGAAGAAAGGTTAAATGGGGAAAGGGTTTGCACTTTTATGGCCCCAACTTAATACGCCTGTTGAATTAAAAAAAAAATAATAATGGCTTACCAGATATTTCGAAAAATAGAAACAAAAGTTAATGATTTAATTTAATTGTTTTATCTGTGTTATTTTTGATTTTACACAAAAAATGGTCCCATTCAATTTTGCTACATGCAATAGCTGTCATTTTTCGAACTGTCATAAACTTCACTTTTTTAAACACAATACTTCGCTATGGCATTTTTTAATCTTTCCAATAGTTTAAAACTCAATATGGTTATTTTGAAAAATGTAGGAGTTATGGCCATTTTATTCTGATTTTAACATATAAATTCAAAAGTTGTTAAATCATATCATTATAGTGATTTGTGTTTACAGCTGCTTGAAAAGCGATTAACAAATTTAATCGTTCTACAAGCTCATTGTAATCATCAAAGTACCTATTGGTAGTCGACATGTTTATTGTTTAAAATTAGCATTTGTTAATTTAGCATTTAGCATTAGTTTAAATTTAGCAAGTCCCTTACCTTAGATACAATACATTTTTTTTTTTAGTATGAGGTACAATACGATTCTTGTAGTGAGTGACGGAAGCGTTCTAGCTCTGTGCCTTGGCTTAAAGTGTGGCTCGATGACACGATATATCTGCTATATAATCATATTTTTTTTTCTTTACAATTGCTAAAACCCACAGAAACACCCTGTCTGAATAATATACACTAGGCATAGATATTAAGGGATATCAACATTTTCACAGCTGTAATTTGTGGAAAATTGCTGTAGTGATTGATTTTTTTTTGTATACAAGCTGTAATTATTGGTTTTTGCCAAAAAAAATTGTTTTCGAAGCGAAAGAGGTAAAAAATGGCAGAATTAGGAATATTTGCATACGTTGCCATAACTTTGCAAATAATGGATAGACTAAGGATATCGACTGCTACTTTTTAACCTTAAAGTACCCCCAAAAAATCCGCGCTGCCATATTCGTTTTCATGGTGCTCGGAATGGTTGAAATTGTCGTTTGTAGATTTTTTCGCTTTTTATTAATTTTTTTAAGTTAAAGAGGTTTTTTTAGCAGTAATCCATATTTTCATTATCAAAATGCAATAGATATCGTTTATACCGACATCTGATATAACGACATATCGGTTTGCGACGAATTTCAAAACCCGGCAGGAAATAATCCTTTTTACCTATACGTGAAACTTATCGTTTATAACGAAATTATTATATTTATGTAGTGCCGAGATGACTTCAAGGCCACCCATGCTATAGCGGGTGCCCATGCGTGATGGAGATGTTAGGGTTAAGATCACGGTTATTGTATACTGTGACGAGGGTGTCTAAGGCTTGAGATGTTGATGGGGGTGCATGTGATGTAATCAAGATGGCGGATCTGATGGAAAGGCGGGTTAATTTTTGTGTTTAAAAGCACAAAGATTATTCTGGATTACAAAAACGAAGTGGAAATAAATAATTCTGTACCGTTTTTTCTATTTAATACATACGATTGACAATACAATAAGGGATTAAAAAGGTATATTCTACGACAGTGCCCCAGAAATCTAAATAAGAAATCCAACTACAAATTTGTAATTTAGCAGAAAATAATAATATAATATCTATTATGTATATCAGTTACTTTGGTTATTTCCTATAAACATGGAAGTAATATAATCGTGTTCATTTGATCAAGAGTACGTTGTTATATTTTGTTTGGTTTGTTTCATTCATTAGTTTTTGTCATGTTTTGGTTGGTTAGGTTAGGCTAGGTTAGGTTAGGCTGATATATTTCTAGTTAGGCTTATATTTCTTATTTACATGCCTAATTTATCCTTTAGTTATTTAACTGAAAAAAATGCATTAGATATATATTTTAAGGGACACTGTGTCAATTTACTTATTGTGGGACACTGCTGCTGAATATCCTTCAAGAAGTTAGTCGAGGGGTAGCCGTAGCAGAGAGTGATACCTACCTATATTGGATCAGGAGACCGTAAATAATTAGTTTTATTAAGCCAAACCTGACTCAATGCAATTCTATACGTAATTCCTCATGGACATAAATTAATATCTTTATGCTGCCAGCACCCAATCATCTTCAGTCACGTTAACGTCAAGCATGTCGATTTCCACGATGGTGTTAAGAGTCATGGGGTAGCATGACTCATAGCATACCTAACATAGCAACTAGGAGCAGCTATGTAAGTCATTTTTGTCCTTGCTCTATGTCGATGTCAAATTCTTGGCTGGTGAGCTACCATCTGCCAATGCGTGAAATTAGATCTCTATTAAAGTTTACAGTGGGTAATTTAAAATGTGTGAAAGATCAAACAACGGCAAGTATTACCAGTTCCTACGAATGGTATAATTGTGCTCCTTTAGTTGTTTTGAGCTACCTTCGACCACTCGGGCATATACCAGAGCATGCTTTCAGTTTTTGGCCAAAGGGTCCCACAGAGTATTCTACAGAAATCAGGTTTTGTGTTGGCTCAGAAGTAAAAAAGTTTTGAAACAATTACATAATAGGGAATGGAGACTATGGTAATGTGATCTGCGAGTATTAATCAAAGCCACATGTCATATACCTGTAATTTTTTTTTACTACATATTCAAATAATTTCTAAAACTCACAGGATCACCCCGCCTGAATTAGCAACAAGAGAAAGTACTCCCTTATATTATTCCCTTACTTTTAGTTAGAGAAAGATCGAGGAGACGGTAAACCGCAATATATTATAGGTTCATGTTTTTATTTACTAATTAACAATTATATATTAAAGTGTGTAGATACAAATGTATAGATACAAATCTCATAAAAACAAAGAAATAATGTATAGATACAAATCTATTGCTTAAATACTGACTTTATAGCAAGTTTTTAGTAACAAAAAAAAAAAGAGAAACATAGAAAAACCTTGTCTTCGAAATCATCAATGCATTTGTGTATTCGGATACCTCTTCCTGTTCTGTTCTGCTCTTTTTTGTTATTGGCTACTTTTGCCTTTGGTTTTTTTTTTAATATCTGTCCAACACTAGAAACAAATGAAAAGAGTTTAATCCTTATTTTACTGGAAGATATACATAAATGATCGCCTGCTAAAATAGTTGTACTTTACCTTTCGCCACTGTCGTCATTCCTTAGCTGATGCCCCGGGTATACTATTTAATATGTCTGATAATTTCAACCACTGTTTTTGGCATGTTATTTTGGAATAATTCTCATTAAATTTCCGTGAGTTTATTTCGCTGTGCTCAGAGATTTATCCTATCATCAACTGTTTTTGATGATTTGTTATATGTGAAGCCTGAAGGATTTTCGTTTATTGCGCTCATAGTTACAGCAGTAAATGATAATTATGCTATTAGTTTCTTTTAAAATTTTTGAAATTGATAAAACGCGTGATTACAGAAGAGAACGACGTCCTATAATTTGTCAAATTACAGTTGAATAGGTTACCTGAAAAATTTCAAAAAATTAAGAATAGTGATTGGTTGGATTGTAGAAGCCAATGTGACAAAACTGTAATAGATTCCCTTAAATATTCCCAATTATTTTGTTATTCCCCATGTCCAAGAATGCATGTTTTTCAAAGAAGTGAATTTCAAGTGAGAGAGAGGAGAATGAATCCGCTGGGAATAGTAATTTCTCTAGAGCTCAAGAATAGCCACTCTGGTGTGAGGAACTGAGAATTTCGTGCAAATCGTAAGCGGTTAATGAAGTTTCCGAAGAAACACGGCATAATGCTTCATTTCTTTTACCTAACACATTTCATTTCAAGTTTGGTGAAGTGAAATGAAAACTAAGAAACGCCTAAAAACGAAGTTAGGATGCCTTTTTTATTTTAGTTATAGATTGTATAGAGAATTGCAAATTAGAAGAGACTACTATGCAGAACCAATCATTGTGAAAATACATACATATGTATATTTTCACATACATAAAACTAATGAGTAGAGAATTATATCTTTCTTTTGATAAAATCGTACATGAGACAGCTAACACTGAAAAAAATTGTAGATATCCATTGTGGAGCCCAAATAATACTGCTATGGACTCTAAGATATTTGGAAACCCCATTTTGATTAACTTCTTTTAGAAAGCTAACAAAAGTAACCTCACTTTTATCACAGTCTTTATGACATGAGAAACTGATCATGGTATTTGTAATCTCATTAGAAACTGATATCCTCAAAATGAGATGGCATAATAAAACAACCATTTTAAAACTGAACTTAAATAAACTGATATAAACTGATATTTCAGGTAAAAGAAACACAGCATTAATCCCTAGGGGTTGGCTACGTCGCTCGTTTCTGGCAAAAAGTATATACACTCGACATCGATATATCCGAACTCCATATTTCCGAACTCAGGATACTTCCGAACTTTTTCCCACGATATTTCCGAACTTATACTTCCATACAACCGAACTTGTCGCTGTCGAATGCGACAGAAAAACCCTTTGCGCATGCGCCAGCGTTCAGTTCGGTTATCCCGAGGTGAAGCAAGTTCGGAAATGTGGAATTTCGCGGAACGGAAAAGCGGATATGTCAATGTCGAGTGTATACTACATTCGTACCCCTCTTAAGTCACCTTAGCTTAATTCACTTCCCCTCTTATGTCACGAAACCGTCCCTCTTACTAAGTATACTTACGTTGATTTTTTCGTTCAGTTGGCATATTTTTCGTTATAACAAGTGATGTGGTATATCTCTAAATATTTCTTTTTTGCAGCTAAAACACAAAAAAGTCGAGGTTATGATCGCCACTTAAGAGAGAGACTAAATTTCGCGACTTACGCGAGACGATGATGCACGTATTTAGTGACTTAAGAGGGGTTCGAGTGTAAATAGTAAAGTATTTATATTTTGTCTGTGGGCGCATTCAGGGACGCTCAGCGGCTCAGTAGCTAACTTAGCTATTTCCCTGAATGGACGTGGCTGACACATTTTTGATCTCAGCGGCTGACCAATTTACTAAGCCTAAGTCCTGTTGCACAATTGAGCTAACCACAACCATAACCATAAGTCCTGTTGCACAATTGAGCTAACCACAACCATAACCATAAACGTAACTGTAATTTTTATGTTTTGTCCACAACAAATCTGCGTAAAATCGTGTATATTTTAAAACTCCCGCATAGAGGATTCAGTTTAGCCAATTTCACTAAATTAAACATATTGTGTGAAAAATCAGAAACGACACTGGAATTGGAAGAAATGATGGATATCGAATTGTTAACTAATATTGTAGTAATTTAATATTAATTAGTGTTAGTTACTACTATATTTAGGGTAACCCTAAATATAGTTTATATATATATATATATATATTATATAAGTATAATAGGCCTAAGTCCTGTTGCACAATTGAGATAACCACAACGATAACCATTAGCGTAACTGTAATTTTTATGTTTTGTCCACAACAAATCTGCGTAAAATCGTGTGTATTTTAAAACTCCCGCATAGAGGATTCAGTTTAGCCAATTTCACTAGATTAAACATTTTGTGTGAAAAATCAGAAACGACACTGGCATTAGAAGAAATGATGGATATCGAACTCTTAACTAATATTGTAGTAATTTAGTATTAATTAGTGTTAGTTACTACTATATTTAGGGTAACCCTCAACCCATATTTCACGAGAGTACAGACACAAGGTTGGTATAACTGGCAAAACGTAATTTTAAGCGTAAAGATAAAATAATTTTATCTTTATGTTTCCGGTTATTGACGATTGAAGGTCATTCTTAATGCTAATGTTAATTGAATTTGGCCTAAGCCCCCTGCACAATTAACATAAACGTAAAATTAACCACAACCACAAAGATGGAGTATATGAAAATAATGTTCTTGTCTACAACTAATTCAGTTAACATTAGCATTAAGAATGACCTTCAATCGTCAATAACCGTAAACATAAAGATGAAATTATTTTATCTTTACGCTTAAAATTACGTTTTGCCAGTTATACCAACCTTGTGTCTGTACTCTCGTGAAATATGGGTTGAGGGTTACCCTAAATATAGTAGTAACTAACACTAATTAATACTAAATTACTACAATATCAGTTAACAATTCGGTGTCGTTTCTGATTTTTCACACAAAATGTTTAATTTAGTGAAATTGGCTAAACTGAATCCTCTATGCGGGAATTTTAAAATACACACGATTTTACGCAGATTTGTTGTGGACAAAACATAAAAAATTACAGTTATGCTTATGGTTATGGTTGTGGTTAGCTCAATTGTGCAACAGGACTAAGTCTAAAATTTTTACATTTTGTCCACAACAAATTGCGTAAAATCGTGTGTATTTTAAAACTCCCGCATAGAGGGTTCAGTTTAGCCAATTTCACTAAATTAAACATTTTTTTGTGAAAAATTAGAAACGACACTGGAATTAGAAGAAATGATGGACATCGAATTGTTAAATAATATTGTAGTAATTTAATATTGATTAGTGTTAGTTACTATTGTATTTAGGGTAACCCTTAATCCACATGGAGAGTGCAGACACAAGGTTGGTATAGCTGGTAAAACATAATTTTAAACGTAAAGATAAAATAATTTCATCTTTAGACCCGTTGCACAATTAACATAAACGTAAAATTAACCATAACCACAAAGATGACGTATATGAAAATAGTGTTCATGTCTACAACTAATTCAATTAACATTAGTATTATGAATGACCTTCAACCTTCTATAACGGTATACATAAAGATGAAATTATTGGGCGCATTCAGGGACGCTCCGCCGCTGACCGCTATCTGTTAGTAGTTCGCCTTTTCTGGCTGAATTGTTTGTATGAGTTTCGCAAAGATCTAGAAAACGTAACATGTTCTATGGCATAGATAACTTTCATGAATCATGGATTCATAATTCCCTGCCGTGTTCTTTGTTTAAAGACACTTAAAGGACAAAGGTTCGTTTTCTTTTCCATAATTTTTGTTTAAAAACAAGCAATATTTTCTTTTCTATAACTTATGTTTAAAAGTAGGTTAAAATTGGGTGCATTCAGGGACGCTCAGAGGCTGAGTAGCTAACTTAGCTACTTCCCTGAATGGACGTGGCTGACACTTTTTTTGATCTCAGCGGCTGACCAATTTACTAAGCCTAAAATATTATAGCTGAGATGCTGACTGGACAATAATTCTATTATGATTCTCTCTGTCGTTTTATCTGTGCAGTGAGCAACTGAATTTTAACCTACTTTTAAACAGAAGTTATAGAAAAGAAAGTATTGCTTGTTTTTAAACAAAAGTTATGGAAAAGAAAACGAACCTTTGTCCTTTAAGTGTATTTAAGCACAGAATATGGCAGGGAATTATGAATCCATGATTCATGAAAGTTATCTATGCCGTAGAACATATTACGTTTTCTAGATCTTTGCGAAACTCATACTAACGATTCAGGGAGTGTTAAGCCGCTGACTGTCAGAAAAGGCTAAGGCCCCCTGCACAATTAACATAAACGTAAAATTAACCACAACCACAAAGATGGAGTATATGAAAATAATGTTCTTGTCTACAACTAATTCAGTTAACATTAGCATTAAGAATGACCTTCAATCGTCAATAACCGTACACATAAAGATGAAATTATTTTATCTTTACGCTTAAAATTACGTTTTGCCAGTTATACCAATCTTGTGTCTGTAATCTCGTGAAATATTGGTTGAGGGTTACCCTAAATATAGTAGTAACTAACACTAATTAATACTAAATTACTACAATATTAGGTAACAATTCGATATTCATCATTTCTTCTAATTCCAATGTCGTTTCTGATTTTTCACACAAAATGTTTAATTTAGTAAAATTGGCTAAACTGAATCCTCTATGCGGGAGTTTTAAAATACACACGATTTTACGCAGATTTGTTGTGGACAAAACATAAAAATTACAGTTACGCTTATGGTTATGGTTGTGGTTAGCTCAATTGTGCAACAGGACTAACTACTAACACATAGCGGTCAGCGGCTGAGCGTCCCTGAATGCGCCCATTGAGTTGCTCAGAGCACAGATCAAACGACAGAGAGAATCATGATAGAATTATTGTCAAGTCAGCATTTCAGCTATAATATTTTAGGCTTAGTAAATTGGTCAGCGGCTGAAATCAAAAAAGTGTCAGCCACGTCCATTCAGGGAAGTAGTTAGCTACTCAGCCCCTGACCGTCCCTGAATGCGCCCATTTTATCTTTACGTTTAAAATTACTTTTTGCCAGTTATACCAACCTTGTGGCGGCACTCTCGTGAAATGTGGATTAAGGGTTACTCTAAATACAGTAGTAACTAACACTAATTAATACTAAATCACTACAATATTAGTTAACAATTCGATGTCCATTATTTCTTCTAATTCCAGTGTCGTTTCCGATTTTCACACAAAATGTTTAATTTAGTGAAATTTTCTAAACTGAATTCTCTATGCGGGAGTTTTAAAATACACACGATGGATTTGTTGTGGACAAAACATAAAAATTACAGTTATGCTTATGGTTATGGTGGTGGTTAGCTCAATTGTGCAACAGGACTTATGTATACGGTTATTGACGATTGAAGGTCATTATTAATGCTAATGTTAATTGAATTAGTTGTAGACAAGAGCATTATTTTCATATACGCCATCTTGAGCCCGTATCTCGTTCGTATCCCCGAAATTCGGAATGTGGAATGTTAAAAGAAATTAAATCGTCGATTCCTCGGTTAAAACTTCCCGCAACCGGCAATCGGCGATTCAGCGTCTCGGTAAGTGCGGATAGGAAGGACGATTGCGTGGAAAGCAAAAGCTATCGACATCCGCCGCATTTCACATTTCGGAATGTTTGGTATCAATCGGAACGTTCCGATTATTTTAAGATTCGGAAACTTTCCGATTTTACATTCCGAATAGGACCAACACTAGTCAGTGACCGTCAGTGGCTATGTGGCTATGCGCCCTATGTCTCTGGTATGTACTTGTCATTGAGGTTAGAATGTATTCCATATTTTTCTAGGACGTTGGATTTGAGTGGTATTGGATCTATTTAATTAAATGGTATTTTGTGATATTAGAATATTGTTCGATTAATAAACTATTCTGTTGAATTAATCTGGTAATTGTCATGGTTTTTATTACACCGTTTTAAAAAACTTTTAATAACAGATATTTTTGATACTATAAAATGTTGATTATGCAAAGTAAAAGGACTTATTTTCATTTTCAGAGGACGTGTATAGTATCAGTGAGTATTTTCCGAATTTTTCTGTTGGTTCATTAAGATTTTATTGTTTTAGTATCCATATAAACTTAACAAATCTGTATGTATGAGCTCAAGAGATGCCTAGGTGTTGAGAGGTGAGAGGAGCTTCAGTATTATTGGTAAAATGGAGGAAGATGGATCTGGCGGGTAAATTTTAAGCATTCTGTCAATGATACGGTCATTTTTATTAAAGCTAGTGCGCAGTTAAATCCACCAAACGACCGGATGGATGTACAAAAATATTTTTGATATTTGAAGAGAATGTTGCTTTTCAACAAATTAACATCCATAGGTACCTAAGCTAATTCACATTTCTCTAATTTTTCTTTTTGGGGTATGTATGAGAAGCTTGTTGAAGTACACTTAGTCACAAAGTCTACATACGAGACTAAAAAACTGTGAAAAATAAAAGAGACAAATTCTACTCTGTTGTTTATTATTATTAAATGCAAAGAACAATAAATGAAAATAGTTAGTACCAAAACGATAACAAAAAAGCATATTGTCTATGAAATATTATAATTTATACTCAAAAGCTTGATTAATACCTTCAACAAAAGTCTACATACGACTATTTAACAGCACTCATTAATAACGTGTAGGCCCTCCATTTGCTTCTATAACTGTTGAAGGCTTGCTGGCATCGACAAAACTAACTTTTCTGTTAAGGTTGCTGGAATGTTGTCCCATTGGTGAATGGGACAATTTTTTTTTAACTCGTTTAGATTGGAAGCATGTCGCTTTCCAATCGAAACGAAGTTAAAAAAAAATTGGGACCAATGGGACAATATTCCAGCAACCTTAACAGAAAAGTTAGTTTCGTCGATGCCAGCACGCCTTCAAGCAGTTATAGAAGGCAAATGGAGGGCCTACACGTTATTAATGAGTGCTGTTAAATAGTCGTATGTAAACTTTTGTTGAAGGTATTAATCAAGCTTTTGAGTATAAATTATAATATTTCATAGACAATATGCATTTTTGTTATCGTTTTGGTACTAACTATTTTCATTTATTGTTCTTTGCATTTAATAATAATAAACAACAGAGGTAGAATTTGTCTTTTTTATTTTTCACAGTTTTATAGTCTCGTATGTAGACTTTTGTGACTAAGTGTATATGCTAAAAATTAATTAATATTCGTATTAAAGTAAATTTAATTTTATTAAACGTAAAAAACTAATTTTTTAAATAATATATAGCCCGATACTTTTACTCTTGGTTAGAATAATTAAATGTTCAATTAGCGGTTTAACCATACTAATATGTATTTCTTGATCCTGATTAGATTAACCAATGTTTAATTGTGAGCGTGTCCTTTACCAAACTGAACTGTACCCAGAAATAGTGATGAAGGCTTGGTTAACTCGATTATTTTACTATTTTACTATACAATCGACTATGGATTGCTAAAGTTTTTCTGTTGTTATTAATACCTAATTAAATTGTTTCATATATTATAAATTTGTTTACACATGGACCTGGACTTTCACGACTTATTTGACGTTGAGGACAAAGAAATTGTGGATCTTCATTCAAAGAACATTCAAAATTTATATAGAGTACAAATTGGGCTGCTATTACTACATGAAACACCCCTTTTCATCCCCGGTAACAAGATTGTTTAAACAGTCAAAGCGGCGACTGTGGGAGAGAAGTTGTATTGAAATATGTTACTCCATTGTTGACTTTTGGACTTTACCTGGCGTTTCGATTCCATATACTACCATGGCTTGGCTACAGCTGAGTTCTCCTACTATTTTCCGTGTGGTTCCATACCGGTTTGCCGATGATCGTATGCATGCGCTCGATATCCAGTTGAGGCGGGGCTACCAGATCATGGTTTATCGTTGACGCTGAAGTTGCTAGATCGGAAACGTGCGAACCATCTTTTGACTGTTGCTGAACTAAGGGCGTTGTCGCCATATGGGGGCCATTAGATTTCAGTGCACATCGGTTGTATTACGGCCTAAATGAACTTCATATAAAAAAGCATATCGAATCTCACTTGAAGTTGCTCTCATATTCACGTTGCATGTTATAGTTCTGCTCTGAAATTTAATAATGTTAACGCACATGCGCACGCTGTGTCCGCCATAAAGTTGGAACCGTATGGAATTTTTTTTAATATTATAGTTTCATAAAAACTTGGCGACAATCACTTCTGCTTCCAAAATAACTTAAAATGCACCAATTCAAAGTTGACAGCTAACATCTGGCAACATGTCTGTGATATTCCAAAAGAATCTTTAGAAAATGGCTTTTATTGCCGATTTTGGGCGAAACATTTTGATATTCAAAAAATTTTACATTTTCGGAAGTTTTTGATTCACTCCGTAATTAACTGATCTGAAAACATTTAAAATGCTTCAAAGCACTATAAAGTCTGCCATTATGATGCAAACTGTGCTAATAATATTCGTAGGTATCGTCATTTTGAATTATTTATTGTTATTCTTAATCGAACAAAACTGTCTAGATACTGTCTGGATTATTTTCCAATTTCCAAAAAAGTCACCCATTGTTTTTCAACTGTTTTTTTATTAAACTTTATTTTGTTAGTACAAAATGGTTTTAATTACAATTTCACTATCTTAACACGAAACTACTAGCTATTTAAAAATAACTTACTTAAGAATAAATAAATCATTTTAAAAAAGGACTTAATTTGCAAAAAATCAGTAATACCCATGGAATACCATCGCAAGCTGCATAAACCTTAGATCTGTGTTAGTCGAGGATATAGCGCGTCAAAAAATAAAGGTCCGAGTCGATATAGAGCATTTTTCTCATATCACGTATAAGTCCTTCTAATTTTAATTGAAAATGATAAATACGCCTGGGGAACAAAAAAAGCGATGCAACTTTATGATTCCATGGGCGTGCATATATCTTTTATAAATTCGAAAATTGTGAAATAATTTTTTTCATTCAAATCAATATAGGAGATTAAGGTTAGCCTGCATACAAAACTCTTAATATTTCTAATATAATTTGCTGTAAATAATGCTAATTTAGCCAGACAATCTCAAAAAATTGTCTGTGTTAATAAACCTAGCTGAAATACACGTCACTGGCGCCTTAAACACATAGAATTAAAGTCGTAACTCATTTAACCTAACCTTAACGTAACCCTAAAGTCGTAAATCATTTTAACGACGTCGTAAACATTTTATGGCACAGTGGACCGAATAAGTATTTGGATGTATTACATATAAAGCAATCCTATAGTATAATGGTCGGCATTTGCTGGCGCATTCGCGGCATCGCGTTGCCGGCTCTTCAAAATTTTCTAGTAAGTACAAAGTATAGTAACATACATAAAGTTGTTTTAATTTATAATTATTTATTCCAGCAATTTTAAACGCTTTATTTTAATGCTAACTAATAAATTCATGTTTTTTTTTTTAATATTTCCAAACTAGCTTTCTAAGAACGTCACGAACTAACAGTTTACTGAAGTATGAAGTATACTTGTATAGTGAGCTTAGCAATTTTAGAAAATATATCTGACAACCTTGCTTTTTCTACCTATTTTCAATTTAGAATGGAAATAGAGTATAGCCTGTTGTAAAGCCGACATCGGCTAGTTATGAAAAAGGACAAACAGAAGTGAGACTACAGATAAGAAACAACCGCAGACGCATCGAAGATAAGACCGGTCCTCACCACCTGTGCTTGTCGTTAGAACGAGAGGTGTAGCATTTGTCCTTTTTCACAACCGGCCGATGTTTACAAAAACAAATGGCAAATCGGCCATTTTCAATATAGAGGGGGGGGGGTGGAAATCTGGGAAAAAGTATCCATTTTTTATAAACCGGGAAAAATAGTGGCAGACGAAACTTCATGGCGGTGTCGAAGGGGTGGGGTTGACGAAAACCGGAAAAAAGTGGATCCTAACCGGACCTACCAAAGTGCAATTTTCTTGTTCCAACATGCACTTTTATGGAAAAATAGTGGCAGACACCGAAGACTGGTAGTATGATGGTAATTTTGCATTCCAACATGGAAGAATGTCTCAAAACTGCTATAAAATACGAGTAGCATAAAATGAGTAAAAATTGAAAAAAATGCCTGTCGCTTGCCAGCTATGTTCCTTGACGACCGCACAACGTTACATACTGCTGGCAGACATTTCCCCCCTCCCCCTCCCCAAAACCACCCAAAAGGGGTAACATGGAAAGTGATTAAAGTAGATTAAAGTCGATAAACTTTATTTCTATCGGTTTGAATAATCAATTTTCACTATCAATATGAAGTGATATAATCACTATGAAGTGAAATTCATAATTAAAATCGAGAAATAAAGTTTCATATCATTTTCCATGTTACCCTTTGAGTGGTGTTAGGGGAAGGGAAGGTGGCCCAGCAGGTATGTAACGTTGTGCGGTCGTTACATACTGCTGGCATAAATGTCGCGGACATTTTATTCAATATTCACTCGTTTTATGCTATTTTATAGCAGTTATGAAACATATTTCCCAGGTTATTCGAAAATTACCGCCATACTGCCAGTCTGCGGTGTCTGCCACTATTTTTCCATAAAAGTTGGAACAACTTTGGTAGATCCGGTTAGGATCCACTTTTTTCCGTTTTCTGTCAGCCCCCCCCCCCCGCCACCCCGCCTGAAGTTTTGACTGCCACTATTTTTTCCCGGTTTATAAAAAATGGATTCAGTTTGACTTACCGTTGCTTCCAGACGGTTAGAGTCAACTTTCTTCCCCAGATTTCCACCCCCCCCTCTATCTGGAAAATCGTCGATTTGCCAAATATACGTGATATGAGAAAAAATGCTCCACATCGACTCGGGACTTATTTACCACACAGCAGACAGTTAGGAGTCATGGGTTTTTGACGCGCTATATCCTAGATTACGTGTGACTTCCTGCATTTTCCGTGCATTTTTCAGTTCGGCGGTTAAATTCCCTGACAGAGTTTAGTAAGAACTGCCTAGGAATATTTGTACATATTCCTCCTATAACATTTTCTAAATGATACACATTTTGAAAAGGCCTCCTTTTGTACACTCGTTCCTTTAAATATCCCCAAAAGAAAAAGTCCATTATGTTCAAATCTGGGGAACGCGGTGGCCAAGAAAATTCTGAAAACCTCCCGATCCATTTTTCTCTGAACAAGATGTTTAGAAATTCTCTGACTTCAGCAGTAGAGTGAATTGCCGCTCCATCCAAATGTGATTTTTCACTCAACGGCATTTCATCCACAATTTCTGCAATTTCGTGTTGTAAAAAGTTCAAATATCCTCTAGCATTTAAATTTTGTCTAAAAAATAAGATCCAATCAGTTCCATTAAAAACACTGCACCACACATTGGTTTTAAAAGAGTACTGTTTTTGCATATTAAGTTCTTTTTCTTAACTGATTTATTTATTGTTCGTTATTTTTAAGTAGTAGATAGTTTCGTGTTAAGATAGCCAAATTGTAATTAAAACCATTTTTGTACTAACAAAATAGAGTTTAATAAAAAAACAATTGAAAAACAATGGGATTTTTTTTTTGGAAATTTTAAAATAATCCAGAGAGTACCTTTTTCAATTAAGAATATCAATACTCTTCCAAAACCAATGATATCTACGAATATTATTAGCACAGTATGCATTGCAATGTCAGACTTTATACTGCGTTATACAGGAGTGAATCAAAAACTTGGATATCAAAATATTTCGCCCAAAATCGTCATATAGGCGTAAAATGTCATTGTGAACTTAGGAATTTAGCCATTTTCTAAAGATTTTTTCGGAAAATCACAAATTTGACACTTGCCAGATGTTGGCTGTCAACTTTGAATTGGTGCATTTCAAGTTATTTTGGAAGCAGAAGTCACCAAAAGTTTTTATCAAACTCTAATATTAAAAAAAATCCCATATGGCTCCACCTTTATGGCGGACACTGTATACATATTTTTTATTTCTTGAATTTCGCTTTTTTTCTTATTACAACGATGTAACATAGTACACAAAATATTATGCATTAAATATACATATACCAGGTGTTCCATTTTAAAACATCAATATGAACAACTCTATAGAAAAGCCACCAATCTAAAAATGACTTTAACAAAAGTTGTTTGGTTTAGAAGGGGCCATCAGATCATGTGATCCGGCATCCGGATACGGCCCTGAGGCAGCCAATTTCCATTGTTTCTATTTTTTAATAGATTTATTTTCCTGACATCCGGGCCTCCTCAGGTTCCTTAAAAAATGCCTTTTCTCGAATATCTCGTGAATTTGAGATTCATGGGAGCCACAAATGTTTGAAAAAAAAAAAAACATGGATAAGCATTCGTAAGGAGCTTATATGAAGCCCGGATGCCAGGAAAATTACTTCAAAAACCTATTTTGGACGTTTTTTTCCCGTCAAATCAGATTATGCAATGAAAATTGGGGGTTCTCATTAAAAAAAATGGGTGCCTCGGGGACCTATCAGGATGTCAGATAAGATGCTGGATCACATGGTCCGATGGCCTCCTCCAAACCAAACGTAGATGTTTTAAAATCAGACACCTGGTATAATTTCCAAGTATAATAATACTTGGAAATATAATGTAATTTATAGCTAATTGTGTGTAGTAAGCTTATAATAAACACAAAAATTGCTTTCTTGGTTCCTTTGTTGCTTATGTCAGTGAAACATGCTGGGCTATTAGTGAATTCAACATATTTTGTAAATAAGTATTATTTGAAGTAAAACACTAAAATTATTATTGAAGGTAGCTACTAAAGAGAACAAATAAATAAAGTGTCACTTTGGACGCATGTTTTAACCTATCGTTTTACGTTTGTACCTATTCTGATAAATGAATATTTCGCAAAATTGACAAAAATTAAATTATCACTAAAAAATACATTAAACTAATATAATCAATAGCCCTTGAAACGTGTGTTTCACTGACATAAACAACAAAGGAACCAAGACAGTAGTTTTTCTGTTTATTTTTGGACAACAAAAAGTAACTACTTATTTACGGCTTCTATAAATTGCATCATATTTTCAAGTAACTATATTATTTTATATATTTGTTGCATAATATTTCATAAACCTGTAGAAAAAAGTATGACAGAAGAATAAGCAGAATCCAAATACAAAAATACATGGCGTTAGTTAAAGAGTTGCCACATTTTTCTTTCAATTCTTCTCCTGGCAGCATATTCTGAACTTTGAAGAAAAATAAGTTGATGAGATGAGTTGATTGATTGAGTTGTATTTTTTTTTTCGTAGCTAAATAATGGAAAATTGGGGGGTGGGAATTCTAACAAGCTCACCCTGTGTATATAACTGATAACCAGACTTCGGATATACGTGGTTTTGACCTTGACTGGCTCTTATGGATGGATGGCTTCATTCACAATTTTCAAGAGGCGCGTGCGCAGTTGGCCTGGGACTGAATAGTTTCTGTTAATGGGATATGTGCACTGGGATAGACAAATACCAAATAAAGGTGTACAAATAAGTTTTCGCCGTTTGACAAAATTTGGCGCCACCAGTAAGATTAAGTATGGTTAAAATTGTCAGATGTAAACGTCATTATCGTAAGGTTGGACATCAGGTAACAACATAACCTTAAAATATTAGTGATTTTTATCAATATATTTTTTTTGTGTGCGAAAATGTCGAGATTTGAGCCGAATAAGCGTAATTTGCGGGTAACTGTTAATTTTACTCCTTCAATTTGAAGAAATCTACAGCTGAGGTGTGTCGATTGCTTGTAGAAGCATATGGTGAGCCTGCCTTAAGTGAGAGAAGTTGTCGTGAGTGGTTTCAAAAGTTTAAGAACGGTGAATTTGACATCGAAGACAAAGAACGTAGCGAAAGGACGAAAGTGTACGAAGACGCGGAATTGGAAGCATTATTGAAGCGAGATTCAACAAGAAATTTGACATGGGTTGAAATCATTGGGAATGATTCAAAAACAAGGAAATTGGGTTCCTTATGAACGGACGCCGAGAAACGTTGAACGCTGATTTTTCACATGTGAAATGCTGTTTGCCAGGCATAAACGAAAGGGTTTTCTGTACCGTATAGTCACTGGTGATGAAAAATGGATCCACTATGATAATCCAAAAAGGAAGAAATCATGGGGACCACCTGGCCATGCTTCAACATTTACAGCTAAGCCAAATATTCATGGAAAAAAAACTCTTGTGTATTTGGTGGGATCAGCTTGGTGTCGTGTATTATGAGTTGCTCAAACCGAACAAAACCATTACTGGAGCTGTCTACCGAACACAATTGATGAGATTGAGTCCCAAGTGATTCTCCGCATGATAATGCTCGTCCTCATGATGCGGCACCGGTCAAAACCTATTTGGAAACACTCAATTGGGAAGTTTTACCCCACCCCGCCGTATTCACCAGACATTGCTCTTTCTGATTTCCTCTTATTTCGATCGATAGCGCATGACTTGTGTGAGCAACACTTCACATCACATGAAGATACCAAAAATTGGGTCGATTCGTGGATAGCCTCAAAAGATGAAGCATTCTTCCGAGGCGGTATCCGTATGCTACCAGAAAGATGGGAAAAAGTAGTAGCAAGCGATGGACAATACTTCAAATAAAACATTAGGTACCGTCCTTTCACAATAAATTCCCAATTTTTTTATTAAAAATGGCGGAAACTTGTTTGTACACCTTTATTATCGGCGAAGTGCAGTGTGCCTTTTTTTTGTCAGATAATTATTTAAACGAAAATTGTATTAAAATGATATTAAAATATATATTAAGGTTTTTGAACATAAACGTGTTATTTTAACCATGTATGCTCAAATATATTGAAAAATTGTCACTAAAAAAACATAAGGTCTACATCTGATGCACAGATATTCGTGTTCGTTTGAGAGCCTTTCAAAGTAAAAACCACGGTTGTCCGAAGTCTACGAATTACTGTAGTGAACATACGTTAATGTATTTGATTTAACATAGTTTTTTGTTTTTTTAATATAATAATATAGTAAACATAATAAAGTTGCACTAATTCATTTCAGTATGATGCGATTTGAAGATACCGAAATGAAATCCTTTGTGGATGAATCGTATGAGCCCGAGACAAATGATATGTCCATCAAAAGTGACCCTAATCAGGTAACAATATAACGTTATAATACAGGGTGTCGCATTCCTTTTGATCGTAACGATTGACTCATTTTGATCGTAAATATCTTTTGATACAGCAAACTTATATAAAAATGTGGTTTCCGCCAATCGTTTCGATTTACGTTTTCATTAAATTTTTTCGTATTTAAAAACTTGTTGCTTATCCTACAGGGTATTTTTGATATATGATCAACTTCAACGTTAAAATTCGCAACTGTTTAGAACACAACACCCTGTATATGTACACCAAACAAAACCTGCAATCTTCCGCTTTCCAGAAATGTATAGTTTGTTACCGTTTACTTTTAAAATGAGCAAGTAATTTAAGTTTTAAAGACATTGTTTTGGACATCCCAGAAAATTCTGACACTTTTTGATCGTAAATGTGTTTTGACAGAGCAAACTTACAAGGATGTGTTTTTTGCCAGTTGATTTAGTTTTCCAAACGTTTTTTTCAACACATATAAATTATGTAATTTTGTACTTTTGAAAAAATATTTTATTTATATAATTTTACTTTAAAAGGAACCACAATTGAAATTTTTGAACTAACTCGGTGAAATTAAAAAATGATTAAATTCGTTGAATCAAAAAGTAAAATATACTAATGAACCAAAATAAAACAGCTTAAATGTTATGGCACATGTTTCAAGAGTCTACCATTTACATCTATACACTTCCGAAATCTAAATAGAATAATAAATTAATTAATTGCTCAATTTTTTGAGTAATCCCTTGAAAATTGCTGATAATGTTTCGGCGCAACTTTTCAGGGGTTTACGACATGGGGTTGTAGCATCTATCCTTAATATTCGTCATATAAGGGAAATCTGGCACTGTTAATTCCGACCAGTCGATTGGCCAGCTTTTCCTATCCACCTATTAACAAGCCCATTCCCAAAGCTTTCTGTTACAAAATTCCCTTGCAAGAAACGAATAACGAGGTGGAGTACCATGTTACTGAAAAAATACCATATAGCTGTTTTGATTTTGCTCCGAGGGTAGAAAAAAATCTGCAACATTCGTATAAACTTTGGCAGTAATTTTTTCCCCCATTGAAAAAGAAAGGACCATACATTTTTTTTAGTTTGGATACCGCACTCCACACATTTAATTTTTGAAAGTCACTTAGCAATAATGAAATATCAATTCCACAGACTTGATGAAGTAGGTACGGTTTTCTTTAACTTTGTTCTATTAATTTCAATTACTAGTTCATTTTGAAAATAAAGTGTCCCCATACATTCTTGGAAGAGGAAGAATGCAGCTTTTGTTGGATGTAAACATTTACCAAGTGTTGTGTTCATCGTAATGGCGATTTTTTACATTGAAATTGTTCATATTTCAAAAACTCCCAGTAGGGCAAGTAACAAGTTTTTCAAACAGTACGAAAAAAACTTATTGCAAAAATTAAATTAAGAGGCGAAAAGCGCATCCTTCTTAAGTTCTCGCCATGAAAAGATATTTTCAATCAAAATGAGTCAGAATTTTTGGGGACGTCTAAAGCATGATGTTTTTAAAAATCAAATTGTTAACCCATTTTGAAAGTAAAGTGTAACAAACTATACATGCTTGGAAAGCGGAAGAATGCAGCTTTTGTTTGGTTTAAATAAATACAGGGTGTTGCATTCAAAATAGCGAATTTTAACTTTGAAGTCGACCATATTTCATAAATACCCTGTAGGACAAGTAACAAGTTTTTAACATAGTTCTAAAAAAACTTTTGAAATAGTATATCGACTGACGAAAATTGCATATTTCTGAATTTGCTCTGTCAAAAGATATTTACCATCAAAATGGGTCAGAATTCTCTGGAACACCCGGTACTAAGAAACAGATTTACATGTGTTTCCACAGAATGCTTCTGATCCAGAAATAGAATTTCCCGAGAGTCACAAGTTAATTGAAGCTCTAGCGGAAACACGTTATCATTGCGATCAATAGGACAGTATGAGTGCAGATTTTGTTCCTATAAGACGAAAAAGAAAGGCAATTTGAACAGTCACATGTTGATTCATACGGATGCTTCTGAGGTAAGGACTTATCGGTGCGCACTATGTCCCTATAAGACGAAATATAAAAGCTGTTTAACCAGACACCTGCTGATTCACAAGGATGCTTCTGATGTAACAACTTACGACTGCAGTTTTTGTTCCTACAAGGCGAAACAGAAAGGCTGTTTAGATAGACACATGTTGATTCATAAGGATGCTTCTGAGGTAAAGACTTATCAGTGTGCACTTTGTCCCTATAAGGCAGAAACAGAAAAGCTATTTAACCAAACACATGTTGATTCATAAGGATGCTTCTGATGTAACAACTTATGACTGCAGTTTTGTTCCTACAAGACGAAACGGAAAGGCCGTTTAACCGAACACATGCTGATTCATACAGATACTATTGAGGTACTGACTTATCAATGCACACTTTGTCCCCATAAGACCAAATGGAAAAATAATTTAAGCAAACACATGTTGATTCATAAGGACTATTCCGAGGTAACAACTTATGACTGCTGCTTCTGTTCCTATAAAACGAAACAGAAATACTATTTAACCAGACACATGTTGGTTCATGGGGAGGCTTCTGAGGTAATGACTTATCAGTGCACACTTTATCATATCAGTTGATATAGATCTATCTGTCTGTATATCTGTATCTACAGTTACGGTTTTCAGAAATTTCCCTTCATCTTTTACTTTGTTTGAGTTATTTCCGTTTTTGGAATTTTATTCATTAGCGCCATAACATTTGGAAACCATCTATAGTGGTCAATTTAGAAGATTAAGTATTGGTATTAGCACTGTGGTTAGTAGAACTCTAAGCTATGCAACAATGCTTTTATTATTTCGCAATTATGGACGTGGTGTTTAATAAAATAATACTACCATTTAGCCCAATTTCAAACCAGCCAAACTCAAATTTTGGAAATATAATGACCCATAGGTATTTTACTTTACATTTTAATGATGAACAAAATTCTGAATCGATCTATTCACTCTTTAGCATTCCCTATACCTAAATGTAATAGTTTTAAAAATAAAAATATTCCTAAAATCTAAACTATTAAGTTGTAAGTAATCACGACAGATGGCGTTTGTTCTTTTGGTATTAATTATAGTGAAACAAAACCATCCCCATTGAAAGTGGGTTCAGCCTATGCAATTATTTGTTCATTGTGGATTATTATTATTATTATCTA
>JAPWTK010001189.1:0-76255 GCA_029963805.1 Aromia moschata
ATATATATTCCTTTAAATGTCAAATAAAGAAATGGATAAAATTACAAGCACTAAATTTGTATGACACTTTATTTAATACTGAATGAGAACATGTTGTATATGTTCGTTTGAGTATATGGAATCATTTTTATTTATCTGTTTGTATAATATGTACATATTTATGTATGTGTGACGTATATGTGTGTATGTATGTATGTATGTATGTATATATGTATTATACTATTAACTATCTACACTCACTCATCATGAGAATGCATATGAAAGGCGGTGATCCGTATTCAAGTCTTATTAAAGACTTAAGCGAGCACTGTTTAATTATATACATGTTTTTTGTTGTAGTGTACAAATTTATAATTGATTATAATTGATAATACTGATATAAATAAAGATTATTATCATTTACAGGCCAGCGCCGAAAAATTGGGATTGGGCGATCATTACATCTTTCAACAAGATAATGACCCCAAGCACTGAGCCCGTAAAACGCGGGAATGGCTGCTATACAATGTACCGATAATTGAAAACACCGCCGCAGTCGCCGAGTACTAACCCTATCGAGCACTTATAGTCACATCTAAAACGATCTCTGTAAAATAAACAAATTACCAATAAAGAAGAGTTAAAAAATCATCTCTCAACAGAATGGAGTAATGTGACCCCGGAAGTGACCCGTAAACTGGTGCATTCAATGCCAAATTGGCTGAAAGCTATTCTGAATTCTAAAGGATACCCGACAAGATATTCTATGTGCCGTTTTAAATTGTTTGTACCTTTACTATTTTATTTTTCCTTTGGTGGCCGAATACTTTTGTGTCATATAAATTGGACATTATCGGTGTTTTGTCGGCAGTTTTTAAATTGTGTCTGTTTTGTTTACTTTTTTTATGTTGTATAATAAAGTATAATGTTCATATATCATTGTGTTAATTTCTCTTGTTTGCCAGTCAGTGATAACTATTTCTTGTATATCAATTTATTAGCAATATCTAGGGTGGCCGAATACTTTTGTCAGTATCTGTATTAGTTACTTTATTGCATGTGTTATGTATGATGCGTACACTTATGTCCTGCGGCACATTTGGCCAACTCCATTCATTAAGCAAACAGGTTATGCTTAAGTTGGGATTTCAAATTTACAAGCAATGTATCTGCCGTGTACGGGATCAAACTGGTGAGTGACTATTGCCTTACTCAAAGATTGCATGTCAGCGCCGAAATTGATGACCAAACAACCTCAACTTAAACCCTTTAGAAAGTAGGTCTGATGTTTCAAAAGAGAAGAAATGAGTATTGAAAAAAATCGACAAAAAATCAACTAGGATTGTTAGATAATTGGTAAGATTTCGGCACCTAACAGGTGTGACTTGGAGTTCTTGTGAACATTAGATTAACACCGTGGACATGAGATGCGTAAAAACATTAGATGAGATTCGACACATTTTCCCTGAGAACAGCGTGAAAACAATGTACCAATATTGGTCCATACAAACTTCCACGACGCCTGGCTACCGAAGCAAAAAGGGTGCAATTACACCCACTCAGAGATGGAACCCCACAACTTCGATGAGGCAGGGGTTCCTCGTGGTCTGTCCAGCTTATTTGTGTCCCCTCGTGTATGTGCAGTTTCCTCGAGATTGCAGGGGCAATATTGGTCCTTTGAGCCGGATATCTATCAAATGGTAAATACAAACAACTGTTCATCGTGGGAGTATATTCTGCCTATTGTATGTTAAATTAAAAAAAAAGACCGAATAAGCAAATTTTAACAACACAATCGCCTCCACTGCGGTTTGTCTATACGTACATCCTATAGCGCCGACGCGACGGTCCAAGAGTTCCACGAGCATGTCGACGGGTATGTTACGGACAGCAGACCGCGCAAATAAACATAAACTTGAAGTGTAACGCTTACAGACGTTACTCGCGTGGAGCTGAGGAACTAGAAGGACCCTACACCCGGCTCCTCCAACCCAGTCATAACAATAAAGAACTTGACGCCGGCGGCAGAAAAAAGAGACCTAACGGAGAGGCGCTGGACCTGCCGAATAGTTTTGGGCGTGTTTCATTGACTTTCGAAATTTATTTTTACGTTGGTATATGTAGAAGTCAGCCGATCGGAAAAATAGAATTGATTTTCAACGTTTGAAACGGTGGAAGAATATTGGTTGTAGATTGCAGGAACGGAGTGAAAAAAATATAGTACCAATTTATTGCCAACTAACATTACGTTTATTAAAATCTAATATTCTTTATGGATAGGGGAAGAGCGGGTAATAGGGTCAGCTGGCAATGGTGGTCACCCCAAATCTACAATACTACATATCTGAGAGTAGCGCAAACGACCTCGCTGCCCCGCTCTGTGACCCCCATCACTATTGCGAATGACTTGTGTTACCAAACCGCCGATCGTTACAGAATGAAAGCAATGTTTTGTTTTTGCGCCTCACCAATGTAAATTTGCAACGAAGTAAAACAAACGGAAATGTCGAATTTCATAGTATATCATATATCTTTTATGTGTACTTAGACTGACATTCAACATAGTGATGCGCAGCTTAGATCGCGATAATAATTTCATTTTTTTTTAATTTGTGACTTTTTTCATATTAATGTAGTTGTGGGCAATGAGATTCAGGTTTATTCAGAGTCAGGTCAGGCAAGGGAGAATCTGGATTTAGAGCAAATGGTATTTTTCCACTGAATCCCGAGAAGTATTATCAGACGAAGCCTTTGTTTCAACTGAAATTCTTCAATCTGAGTCTATTGCAATTCAAGATTGTGATGAATCTATTTCAACTGCTGCTACTAGTGCAATGAAAGATATAAGTTCATTTCCTAGCACATCGAGGCAAGTGGTCCCATCTGGCACATCAAAACAAGTAGACCTATCAGTTGCTGATCCAGATAGTGTATCAACTTAAATCAAAGAGACGTTAGAAAAAGTGTCTACAATTCAAACTTTCATTAAGTTGCTAGAGAAAGCATATGTCTTCAATACAAGACAATCAAAGACAATCAAAGAAGACCTGGTGGAAAAAGAAAATAAGAAAATTAGAAAATTTCAAGGCAAAGGAAAAATGAAAGTTATGCCAGGATGATGAGGATGGTGGCGCAAAGACGCAGGAAACATAATGCAGCGAATTCCGGAAGAAACAACGATGTGGTACAGATGTACTGCATGTGGGCTGTGGGCGCATGCGGACTGTACCTAGGTGGCATTCGGCCAAATGTTATACCTATCTGCGTATATGTTAAATTTTGTTTGATTCTGATTACCCACATGGTGACCACCATTACCCTCACTTCGGTATATTGGGGGTCAAATCTGTATTTTTTTAAACTGGCATAATTTCCAAAATTGATTGCCAAAATGATTGAAACTGATTTCAATTGGTAGCTGAATAAGACAATTTTGTTATTAGGCGGTCGCAATAAAAATTTTATTCTTTATTTATTATTAATTTATCGTTTTTCCTCTAAAATCGTAACAAATGACGTCATCTAAAACACAAAATTAAGCAAAACATATTTATGACATATAATCGTATACTTAATTATATGTATATAACATTTTTACAAAACATCGTAAAAATAAAATATCTAAATTAGTTGTGAAAAGTAAAAAATGATATTCCTTCTATGAGAAAAAAATATCAGTTTCTACCCTAGAACATACAGGTTTTGTTTAAATGTTTTATAATATAATACCATGAGAGATTATTATGTATAATAGTAAAAATATTGCTGTTTTAAGCTAAAAGTTAATAAATACTTAATTCATTTACGGAGATATATGGCGGATGCAGGATTGGACAGTCCTACTCACTTTATCAAAGGAAAAATCGATCAGTATGTTCATAAAGAAATATTAAGATAAAATTGACACAATTTGACCAATACGGTAAGGCATCTTCACTACTGGTTTTCCAGGAAGGGTCAACAACTTTGTTATTTTAAATGCAACACCCTGTATATTATTATGTTTGAAGAGTTCAAAAAAACCTATTAGCATTTATTCTCAGTAGCTTTTTATAATTTTACAAGAAACGATAAGAATACATTTCTTGTAAATAATAATTGGCATAAAAAATATTGTAGTCATAGTCGGTGTTTTTAACTCTTTATTTTATGAGATAGCCAAGTCCTTATAAATATACAGAATGTTGTAATTAAAAAATAAAGTTGGTAAAACCGGAAGTGAAATTGGCTTACCCTATAGACCAAAACCTGTTAATTAAAAATTATAAATCGACGTGTTAAAATGTTTTTAAAAATAATAACACAATTATATCGACTTTGTTCCTTTCGTTGTGAAGACATTGTATAGTTAATGATTAATTTTATAAATATCTCTAAAATGTTAAACAATTTTTCATATCCACCAAATGTTGTGATTATGTGTTATGTATCATTAAGGCTATTTATACAAAATATTGTATGAACGCATGCATTTAAATATTATATGAACACGCAGTGTTCCTTATAATAAACATTTTAGTACAGTTAATGAACAGGAAATTGGACATCCATTAACGTTCCTTCCGTCAGGACGTGATTAGACAACTACTGACGCTGAAATTACAGTGTATCCCCTTTTGGCGTTTTAATCTGCGACCTAATTAATTATAAATACAGTTAGACATGGTGTGTCAAAAAATCAGTCATTTCTACAAGCCCTAATACTCGAATGGTTTCGATCAATCACACTGTATATACTAGTAAAAAAGTAGTTATAAATACATGGTACGATTTTGTTAAACTTATTTATCTAAATAAAGCAAACAATGTTATACCTACCTACCTTCCACTCTACAAACGGCTTTGATGCATATTAGTACGTGATAATTGGTAAGCAATTTTTAAGGCAATGTAGCCGTAGTAACACTCTAAACTACCCTCTCACCCTCACTTGCAAATGGCCTGTTTAAGAGCTCAGGTTTATCGTGCGTTTTATTACAAAGGTATTAATTAAAACACATCTAAGCTAAAGTAGTAATGGATTCCACGCACTGCCACTTACCCCATAATGCGATGGCTTTCGAGAAGAATGGCCAGGGTTCATTCGACTCCTGGGGGTGATTATCCCCGTTTAACCCTTCTAAAGTTACACACTTTCAATCCTTCGCTCGCTCGAATTGTAGGGAAAAGGTTTAATTTGATTTATTAACCCAATTTGTACAAATAAGAACAAAACATTAGTTTCGGTGTCAAGATTAGAGGATTTGCAGTTTACTTACCATTGTACTCGTAGTGATCTATGAATGAATAATTTCACAAAAATCATGGTGAAAAGGTAGCAAGTAAAAAATTAAATATTACAACATGATAGAGCGATAGATCCAATTAATAACAAATAATTAAACCAATTATTATTGTAATACATCATCATATTAAGGATTTTTTTAAATAATATCTTAAGTTACCTACATGATATTCCGTGAGGTATCATAAATATGAAATTAATGAAGTAGATATCCGTGTAGGTATAGAAGTGAAAATAACTAAATTGATACCTCCACGTAAAGCTAATTTTCAAATGAAAAATAATTGAAAACTAAATCATATTTAATATTTTTCCTACAGAGTAATGTATGATTACAATTACTATTGTCATGCTCTTATACTTACGACAAAAAAAATGTTACATTATTATTACAGTACAGATTATATACATTATATAATCTATAACCATGTAAGTATTTTTTATAAATACGCAGATAGTCCCCTGTCATCAAGTCAAATCAAGTGTGGCAACTAGGTACTTATTCAATAAATTCAGTAATTCCTACCTGTAACTATTTCACAAAAATACTGATGCAAATTAACTATTGATTTTAGTGACGTTTGAATTGGTTTTTTTTTACATGCCTGTCAGCAGTGTTTGAATAATGACGTCATATGCTTTATTTCTTTAACCCTTTCAAAGGAGGAGAGGGAGTTAAAATAATTTATAGGCTTCCTTCTTTAAAATATATCCATCATCATGCAACGCTTCCTTCTTTTATTAAAGTATTTTAACTCATTATATTAACTCATTTTTTAGTCTTGGTAAGAGAATATTTTGGGTAAACAATTGATTAGGTTATTTAATGCTATTGTGGGTTTTTTTAAATACTCCAAAGGATTTTATCCAAGCCATTATACCGTATATCAATTTGCCCTGAGATTGTATCAAAAATTTCAACTTCATCCTCATCGTCCTTCATATTTTTTGTCCTCATTTTCCCATCTGGAAAACGGTGTTTCTAATAAAATACAAACCAGATCAAACATTTCTATGATACCACTAATTCAATGGAATATGAATAATAATAATAACGGTATTACTTGATGTACCGATCGATAGAATAAAGAACTATTCTAAGGCCAAGTAGGTACTTTTAGTGCCGGTTAAGGTGGATTAATTAAACTGACGGTTAGACTGTAAGTGTTTTTTTATACTTTCTGTATACCTTTTCACAGGCTTATCGATTGGTTGGTTAATCGGCCTTAATCGGGAGTAAAAGTACCGACTAAATGTCGCCGTCGTAGTTAAAATGCAGGCGAAGCGGCCTAGAACTCCGCGACATGATCTTTCATATGATAAGCTCTCTCGTTGCCATGGCCACTACCGTAAACAATTCTATGAAATGCAGCGGATTTAAACTCCGCGTCAGTTACTATGAGGCCGATAGCCGCACTCAACGAAGGCAATGTTTTTTTGAGAAGGCATTCAGAGCACCACATCACATAATCATCATTCATCATTTTCGTGCTGATGATAAATTATGCGATAAACAATTTATTTCTATAGGCATGTAGGATATTCGGGAATTGGCTGTACAGCGTAATATCAGAGAAACTGATTCAGGCCAACTTGCCAGGTTGCTATGTCTAGCCACTAATTTTAGTTTTTCTTTAATAAATTTAATATATAGCTGTCAGTTTGATCATTTTTGGAACACGGGAACACGGCTTTAAGCCTATAATTGGCCTATTTACTATTGTACAGGTCTTTCGATAATTCAGAAACACCTGATAATATCGAGCGTAGTTTTTTACTCATATTTTGTTGCTACGTGAATAACAGCTACCGGTTTGCTATTTGTTTGTTATTGAATAGCCTACTTTGTTTATATACAACTACAGTTGGCTATATGCAAATTGGCCTAAATCGTTTTATTTTGCGTCGACAAGTATCTGATATTACGTTGTACAATCAATTCCCGGACACTTTGGATAGAACAAACAAAATACATCATCTTCAATATTAAACTATACCTAAATTGCAAAATATTGTATTAATAACAATTTTAAATGGTACAGCCAAGTGGAAATGTTATGTGAAGGTGTGCGTCATTTGACTCACTTGGCAAATAAAAACTTATATAAAACTGGAATTCTTATATACATATATCTATAATGTAATAACTAACATCCGGGAAAGTATGCTGTTACACAGAACCAGCACCATACAACTCTATGATAATTAAAGTATAAACCGTATTTTATAAGCACATATTTCTTTCCTCTGTGTACTCACGCCACTGTCCGTGCGTAGAATGTTATCCCGAACAAAGTTTTCGTGGGAACCCAGGATTCTGTAATACACTTTCTCCGTAAGACAGCGAGCTATTCCGATAGTGACCTGCCGGCGGTGTACACGGGTCGACCGCCGCATTGAAAACAATTTTTTTGTCGCGAGTTAGACACTCGTGATATCGTGTATTATATTTACATTTATTTACCGACGGCTAAAGGTATATAAATAGTAGTAACACGTGTATCGTTCTCTGTAGACGTAAAACATAATTATGTACTGATGTTAGTGACAACAAAAAAATTGTTAGTAATACAAGCAACTGTGCGAAATGCTTGAAAATAATGTGCGTGTTGTGTCCATGTGAACATTTTGAATTTTTCTTTTAGTGTAATGTAATCACATGTGTATTTCTGTGTTGCTTACAAAGTATTCTCCGTAAATCATCTCGGGGATGCAGATATGCCTAAGGAGATACCGGGTATGTAAACATTTTCCCCCCAAAAGTAATATGTTGTTAACACGAGATATCCCGCGCCGCAGACTCGGAACAACGGACTTTAGCGAAGTTTTAAGATTCTTGTTATATTCAGAAAACAAATTGAAAACGGAAACATGGCACCATAAATCGAGTTAAGTTAAATATAAGAGCCACCGATGCATAGTCGAAGATAAATATAGGAATCTGAAGTTTGTTGTTCGGCTCTTTTTCTTATTTTAACTAAACCCTCAGCGTCAGAGGCGACGTTATTGGGGTCCGTCTTAAAATATCCGGAACGCGTCTGGACTTTTAGTTTGCTTTTAAATCACGAACGAATCCAGTAGCGTACACATTTCAAGGGTCTACGATGGAAGTTAAAATTTATCAATGACGACGTGAAACTTTGAAATCTGTAGAATTAAAAATACATAAAACTAATTGAATTGTTTATGGTTGAAAGTTGCCAAGCTATATTTTCATAGTTTTGAGATAAACACAAAAAAAAAATGTGTAAAACTATCTCATGTCACTTTTTATACTATTGTTTGTTAAATCTTCAATGAACAATCTTTAGTACCATTTTAAATTTTAATTCCATTTAGTACCGGTCATCATTTCTATGCAAAATATAATAAACAAATTTTGTTGAATGGGTTTTATACATTTTTGTTGTAATATTGCTAAACTCCCTTAATCCAATAACACCGTAATAAACTATAAATAGTTTCTAGTGTTCCCACGAACCAAATTTTGAGTTCCTTTTATTTTGATCAAGTCCCGAATCATGCATACCAAGACCCCATACCATCAGTCCCCATAATTTTCATGTTCCATTCTGAGGTTATGAGGTTATAAGGTGTCTTGGCTCTGTTGTCATCTGGGTTATGTTGGCTATGTTGTCATGTCTGCCCCGGGTCATATGGTTATTGGGAGCCTGCGAGATTTATGGTTTTGTATTAGTATGTATAATGTATGAGTTTTATGTCGTGAGATCAATGCTGCGCTCGTTCAAAGTTTATAACTCATGATAATCATCAACTCAATGTAAAAGTACGGGGCAAGCAGGCATATGGTTTCATAGGTACGGGATTAGTATGAAAAAGTTATGACATTTTGAAATTGGATGTTTAGAGTTGAACGGGCTATAAAGTTTGAGTGTAGGTTGTGGGATCTACGATTTCATGGATTTTCGAGGGTGCTTTTGACTATTTAGAAAAAAAATCTGACGTGTAAGGGCAAAACTGAGGTCAAATTTGGTTTTAATGCGCAAAAATACATGGAAATAATATGGTCTAGTCTGATACACAAAATACTTTTTTTGTGGGGCTGTACTATTATTAACTGTTTTGATGACGTCATTGCTCTGCAGTTTCGAAAAACTATTTTACTTTTACCGTACTGAAACGTCGTGGAAAAAATCCAAAAAACAAATTTCTACGAAATTTTTAGATGATTTTAATTATGTGCACCCTAAATTAAAATGGTCCCACGACCCTGACCCTTTCTAGATTTAGTAGCGTGCACACACAGGGCGCCGGAGTTTGCCTCCTGTCGAGGGCGATTCCGTAAATTGACTTTTTCAAATGGACCGACCTTTGTGTACACAAATAATACAAAGCTACTTCATTTTTCACGGAGCGAGTGAAAGAAGGCCGTCTTCTATGAAATGTCTCGCGCTTAAAAAACTATAAGGGTTTCCTTTTTTTTCCTTTGGAGATGAGTTGTGTTGTTTATTTAGGATATATGTACATTCCATTACCGCGCGGACTGGAATTTTGAGATGGAGGAAATTTTTGTTGTGGGCAAAAATAGGATGTTTGATAAGGCTTAAAATAAAATGAATTTGTCGCGCTCTGCGAGGTTTTTTAACACACACGGTCAAATGTTTGGCCAGCGTTTTCTCAATGGGTCTTTACTTCTTAAGGATGAAAAGGAGTATATTGGATAAAGATTGTGTCAGTTTTTCTACGAAAGGCATAGTTAAGTATGTGAAATCGATTAAATTGCAGGTTCTTAAACATGGTCGAAGTTGTTACAGGTTATAAATTAGGTCGATATACATTTAAATTCATCCCAGTTTTGTTCAAGTGAATTTCAAGTACATATACCCAAATTTTTCAATATTTACAAACTCAAAATCATTTGCCTGTAATTTTCAATTCCACATCTAAAATATTATTTAAAAATCCATAAAAAACTAATACATAAAAAGAAATTGATAAAAAATATTTTAATCCCAAATTTCTTTTTCTTGGTTTATTTTTACTTGAACTGTATCTAATTTTTTGGTAATAAATGTCAACGAATGACGATTACACATACACTACCGTTCAAAAGTTGCAAGAAATTGAAGCACATAGAAATTGTTCAATAAAATGACAACAGGTAATTGTTTTATTGTATTCGCGAATTAGCTTGCAGCAAAATTAGCTTAAATATAATGAAATCTCTTGTAACTTAAATTTTAGCCTCATCAAAATGACCACCTTTATTTTTAATAATTTCCGAACAAATACTGGACATCCTCTTGATTATTTTTTAAAATATTCTTCATTTAGCATTTTCCACTCCGCCTGAAGATACCGCCATAGTTGTGTAGCACTAGTTGGTAGACTATTCTTTATTCCCCTGTCTAATTCATCCCACACTAGTTCAATCGGAGAGATATCTGGCGATTACGAAGGCCATTGCAAACAAAATCATTGTTGAACACCTGCATAATGATAATTCATGCAATTAAGGATTTCTGAGAAATGTAAGTAGATAACAAGGTATTTCTTATAGATTATGTTGACATAGAAAACAAAATTTTATTACATGCGGTGCCTGGACTATGCTAAGAATAAATATTTTGTTAAACTCAAAAGTGTGTTTTCTTCGAAACGTTTGAACGGTAGTGTAGTCGCGGTTTATAATAAATACAGTATCTCTATCAAAGATGCCCGTTGCTATGGTTCTCTACAATGTCACAGCATGCATTATCGATTTACGTTTAATATTATTATTTACATTATCCCATCCTATATGAGACGTAGTTGAGATAACAACTGCGCCGGTGCAGGTGACTGGCCAAAAAAAAAACCAGCCGATGTCTGGTATAACCAATTGTAAAAAAAATGTGTTTTATTATATTGTATTTACCCAAATAATTTATATTATTATAACTACATCAATATTTACCTCAAATAATTCTTATTAACCGTAATATTTGTTTAAAAAAATAATTTTTAATAGTTTTTTTGGACACCATTTCATAGAGAAGAAAATTTAATCAATCAAAATGTTGAAAATTTGAAGAATAAGCTAACGAAGTCGACTGAATCAGATTGGAAATTCATACCTCCTTGTTGGTTTTTACTGGATGGCAGTGGCGGTGCGTGATATTTCAGTTAGCCATATCTTGAAAACGACGCACGGGACCCACTTCACTTTTTAGGTGATGACTATACACCTCTTACAGAAAGGATTTATAGTGAAAAAACCGTCAGCAAAGTTTGCGAAAAATTTTTATTGGGTTCTCTTATACTGGGTTCTCAGTAACGCGCTGTGGAATATTTGCAGTATATTTTTTTTCATAATCTAGAAACAAATATAAGGAGACGTTTTTCGATTTGTTACAAAATATTTTTGTTTCAAAAAAGTTATGGTCATTTTAATTTTGGGAATCAAAATGTTCCTATAAAATTAAAATTAAATGGCCATAACTTTTTGAAAAAAAAATATTTTGCAACAAATCGAAAACGTCTCCTTATATTTGTTTCTAGATTATGAAAAAATATACTGCAAATATCCCACGGAGCGTTACTGAGAACTCAGGGAGTGCTCCAGTGTTTTTGAAAATTTTTTCGCAAACTTTACTGACGATTTTTTCACTATAAATCCTTTCTGTAAGAGGTGTATAGTCATCACCTAAAAAGTGAAGTGGGTCCATGCGTCGTTTTCAAGATATGGCTAACTGAAATATCAGGCACCGCCACTGCTGGATGGTGACATTTTTATAAAATGTCAATGCAAATTTTACATTCAAAAGAAAATGTCACTGACTAAGTGAGTAAAGTTTGTTCTTAGTTTATACAAAAGTAATTCCATCCAAAAAAACTTCATCAAAGCTGTCAGAGCAAAAAAATACGTATTTCTGTATATCTTAAATTTATAACCTTATTTAATTGTCAAAGCTGTTAAATTATGTGACAGTTATTATTTATTTTACAATTGTGATAGTCACTTGTCAAAAGGTTTACGTTTCGGTTTGGAGCTTCGACATAACCGCTATTTATGATGTCTCTATATTATACCATTATATACCTTTATTTAAACGAACATACAATATACATATACTTATGATTTCACCAGATTCTAGAAGCCAGAATTAAAATTTTGTTACGTGGTAAGCAAATTATTTTTTTCGTTCTCAGTTTGTTAAATAAGTCTGCAAAACAGTGTTACCTACTACATTAATTTCTAATACATACGATTTCTAAAATATTGTAAGACTTGCATTACCTTGACAAGTACCGTAAATAATAAAGTTACGCGCGCCTGAGAGGACGGCAGAATTCTTTTTTTATATCATTTTAAACTGAGATTGGAAATTGTACACATTTTTTTGCACGAAGATTTATCGTTGTATCAGGGATAAATTATTATTTTTTCCTAGTTTGAAAAGGATTTTTGAAAGAACCGAAGTGTAAAGGATCAATACTTGTATTTATATCGGTGGATAAAGTTTACTACGGTGAGAAAAATCAAGAGCTTTATGAATCTTTTGATGAATTTAATCAGTTATCGGTATCTACTGTTCTATAAGTTTCAGTGCTGATTTAATTTAGGCGAGGACTCAGTATACATTTATCTTCTGTCAAAGCAACTGTGCATAATCTCATCAATCGAATTCTATAAGCGAATAATCTAATCAAAGTGCATTATCTTCAACTGAAGCGACTAACAGCTTCATACACATTGAGTTCAGTACATAGGTACATAAACTACATACCAATAGCGAAACACGATGTCTGCTCAATATGATTTTTGTGTCGATGTTACTCGTATATTCTATCATAAATACTTAAAAACCTTTTTAGTCTACCTCTACCTACTTAGTAATATAATTTACATTATGTTATGGTAATAATATCCATATACTACAAGATCTGACAATCAGATTTCTGTTATAAACCGATAACACTATACAGTATGTCAATAAATAATCTCGTATTACTGTTTTGGCGTATTCTAAAATAAAAAATAATGGAAATAAATTTAATTGTTACTTGGATAAATCAAAGAGCGCATTTTGTACAGGGACTTTTGAAAGGAAGCAAAAAAAGTGTTTTTGTGTTGCATGATTTGAAACGATGCACTTTCAAATAAAAAGTAACCTTCCTGTCACAAAAAAAAAATGTAAATGAATACAAAAAATAATTTCGTTATGACATTTCCAAAACTCCTTCAAAAAGACACCCACAATTTTGATATTTTACTTCCACGTCCACGCAGTGGAGTGGAAGTACAGTGTTCATGAAAAAATTTTCATTAGCCAAATGTCATACATTTTCTCTATTCTTTTGACTATTGGTAATTCGTTAACAATGCAACATATACACAAATTTGAGACACGTGTACAAATATAAAGGTGTTTAACTTAATGGAGGAATTAGGGGGTTGAAAGGGGTAAGTATTTAAAATAGGTTAAATAAACTCTTTTAAATTAGTACTCACAGTTAGTTTTAACATTTTAGTACTTACAGAGTGAATAGGGCTCTAAAAAAATTCCTACTCTTCTTATATAGATCATAAAGGTCCTGCAGCTCAGAAGGGTTACATTGGTGATAAATGTCACAAATATTTTATGTTGGTCATAAAGGTCATATTGGTTATAAAGATAATAAAGGTTCTATTGGTCACAAAGGTCGGATAGTACATATGACTTAGCCTATGATGAATAATACCATACGATGAGAGTCACTAAACTAAAAGGTTATAAAGGTTATATCCAGATTTAACACTTCTAAAAATACAAACTAATATTTTTAGTTATTTAGCCGTATTTAATATGGAAAAAAATGACGTGGAAGTGGTGATTCCTTAGGCAGAGGTGTTTTATAATATACTTATGGATTCGTTCCAACATGACACACATCTGAATAAAATAAGACCAAGTATTTGAAAGCATTTCATGAATTGAATGTTATTTTCGCTAAAGCTAAATTTAGAATGTACTAGCATTCCATGTTTCATCTGGAACTCTCGCCGTTTAGCACCACAAAAAATGCTTACAGGTGCAAAATATCACAAAAGGAATCATATATTTTTATTACCCCCGATCGTTATTGCAGTATTCCGCTGACCAATTTCATACGAACTCTTTGAATTTCCAGTTCAACAAAAAAGGCAATAAAAAAGGATTATACTTCTATCGTCATTTTGAGCCGAGAGAAGTCCGCTTCCTTCGGAGATGTAAACTTGAAATTGAATCGACGACCGAAGTTCGTAATTTTCATGGACCCCGTATATAAAAACTCCCATCCTATTTCGAAGCTATCACAGAAGCCGGCACGCTCCGTCGTAAACACGGCGCGAGTAGTCTTCGTCCTCCATAGTTATTTATAAACGCAGCGGCGTGACGGGTCAATGGTTCCGGAAGACTAAAGCTTTTGGATAGATTCTTTGTTTTGAGAAAAATTGAGATATCATACGAAACACACCCCGGACCATAATTTGTACTCTAAGTCGAGGAAGTTATCCAGAACTCTCCTTTATCCTCTACTTGACTTTGCCTATAAACTACTATATAAGAAAATTGAAAATCTGCAAAATAATACTTCTTAAATAATACTTAAAAACACTATTTTTCAGTTAAAAATCACAGTTATTTGAAATTCTTATTTATTCTGCAACGTTAATCACTCTGTCGATATCATTAGAGCGTATGTCTCTATCTTCTTTAGTCTTCAAAGGGGCTTCAGCTCGATCTCTAGGTTTCTCGTTCAGCTTTTGAATGTTGTGAGTAAGTGGCACTCTGATATTAATGATCTATATATAATGGTCCCTCTTCGTTGTTCCTTGTTTATGAATACAATATCGGGTCCATTAGTCCACTGTTCGATCGGTGATGACTAGCCTATCACAGTACATCACTGCTCTTTCTCATTCCAGCATGGTTGCAGCAGTATATTTGTGGCATGGAGGAGCCGTCGCTAAAAGACCTGTTTAAGCAGCAGTGGGTGCTGGATCTTTGCAACCTTGTACTCGCCGAGATATGCTGATTCTTCCAGTACAGAATATCCTCTTATATCCTATCCTACATCCTATCTATAGTTTCACCTGCAGTTCCACATTTCCTGCATACATCTTCGACATCGTCTCCCAAGATATGCTTCTGGTAGTTTCTGGTTTTTGTAACCTTATCTTAAATAGCTGTCAAGAAGCCTTCGGTTTCGGCGTACAGAAGACCGTCGGTAAGGTATGAATTCTCCTTGTCGACGTAGTCCGACTGTTACATTTTTAGAAATCTACTCTGTAGAGAATATTCTATTCATTGTGTTTGGAGACCTCTTCTGTTACTATGACGACCGGGAGAAGTTTACATCCTAGACTCAAAGTCGGCCATCCCTCGTCATTACTATTATTAGCAGATCCATGTTAGTGAGTAATTTTCTTCTTAAGGACGGTTCCTGATAAGGCAAATATTTTTTTGTTTTGAATAGACACCTTCCACCTTGTCCTCACAACACGTAAAGTCTGATTACTGATAAGTTTGTATGTCAACGTCTAAATTTAGTTAGAAGTCTCCTTTTAAGTTGAGCTCCTCGAGGTCAGCAATGGACCATTAAACTATTCCGAAGGTGTATAATAGTACTAGGACAGCATATGCGTTGATGACTTTGATACGAATGCGGTTCTTATATTTCTTCTGGGAATATATTTTCAGTATTGCTCTTCTAGTGGAAGTTGACGGTAGATATCAGCATATACCTCTAGGTTGTTATAAGGTGATCCCTTTACAACGCTCATTGTACAAGTATATATTTTATAGAATCAATTTATATAGGGGCTCATTCATTTTTACGGTGTATCCGCCCCTGTGGAAAAGCGTCCGTGACGGAACGGCTCAGACGGAGCAGCATTTCTTTTCCTGGAATGGGGGGGCCGTAAAGGGCCACTCGACAGAATCGGCGTTCGTTTTTATTGGGGTCACAAGATTGTCGTGCTACGTGTCAACGCCGCATAAAATAGAAACACCCGTACGATATTGGGAGATCGTGGATAAAGCGGGGTCTCGTAGGGTGATTGCTCGAGGAGAGCAGAAAGCGTATTGTGTTTGTGCAATTTTTGGATATGCTAGTTTACGCAGTAGCTGTACATTTGGATATTTTTTTCCTTTCGTTTTGAAAACGTGAAGATAAGGATCCTAAAAGACCGTTATGACCATCCGAAGATTCTGGATACTCGGAGATACAAAAAATCTATTTGCAAGGTAAATTCATCAGCTACAATATCTACAGAATATTCTCTGGTAATTTCAAGTGGATCCAACTAATGTCGCTTGAGTTATACTCTTTAATGGATAAACTTGGCTCAAGCATTTGTAATTTATACAGGCATATCTAGATAGACGTGTATAACTACTTATATTTGAGGCAATCCGACTATTGGAAAATACCTAAAATGGAGGTACTGAGGAATTTAATTACTACAGAAGACTACTACTACTGCCATTATCTAGATTTGATAAGTGTAAGATAAAAAATAACACTGTAGTGAACTATGAACTTGCTTTAAAAAGTGAGTATTTTCTACTTTAAATCATATAGTGGTAAAATTCTCCCGGATCAATTTATGTCAGAAGATTTTATATATGTACATATATATGAAATATACAACTTCATATGTGATACTTTCCAACTTTAACGACTTGTGAGATGAATATATTAAAAAAAACGATTTACCCTTATTGAAGACTAATATATCTAATCTGAATACTAATATAACTAATAGTATATCTACATATGCACCAATTTTTATAGAGCATAAAAGTAGATCAGGATGTTTGGAGCTGGAAATAGCCTTATTAACCACCAAGACCTCTTAAAAGTCCATTGTAGCACTCCCACCAGTTAACACCTTGCCCAGCTTCCTTGCCCAGTCCTTTTTATCAGACTTCATAGCCTCATTATGGACCCTTGTATAGCTGTTAGCCTTTAGTTTTTCCTTCCATAGGATTTGAAAGGCCTAAAATTGAGGTCTTTTAGTGTTTTCGAACTGGATGCTTTCAAAAATGTATGAACACCAGATAATTAATATAAAGTATACTTATCTACTCATAGATTGTTATTACATGGTTCAGAAACTCTTTTATATTATGCAAAAATAATTTTCGCCAATAAAAAATAATTTTAATCTATATACAGTATGTCCCCGGATCGAGTTTAAAAGAGGAAAAAATAATTGTGTTTTTGATTTCTCAGAAAAAGTCACTCTTGATGATTTGCCCTGCTTGATTTCAAACCCCCAAAACGCAAATTACTTTTTTATATAATTCAAACAGTTCTCGAGATAATGCCATTTTTCTTCATAATTTGGACAATAATTTCGTTGTCTAGGATACTATATGCTATAGAAACTCAATTAATTAGTTAGCTAAAAAATGATTTGAATTACTTAGTCTCACGTTTTAATCATTGAATTAAACAACTGATTATAAAATGAAATCAAAACTAAACCAGAATTTTAGGCTCAGGCAATGCTGAGTGGAAACGACGCCGTTTGTTGAAATAATTTAAGTAGATTCATCGGAGAACAAAATTCGCTTATGAAATCCTACGTCATTTAAAATTCTATTGCCCATCTCCAAACAAAAATCCAAACGCCTTCATCACCCTCCTCTAAGGTGTGCCTGAATTTTGGTTTAAATGGTAAAAATTCAGTTCTGCTTGAAAATTCTCTGTAAATTCGAATTACTTATTTCAGTTTCAGTTGCCCTTCTTTCAGCTTCTCTCACGGAATGGAGCAAGAACTAAAGCAGCATCATCTTCATTCAACAATTTTTTTGATTTTTTAATGTCTAAAACAATTTCTAAGAACTTGGTCACCAACTTCTTCGCTCCGACATTAGAAATGTTAATTTCCGGGTATTTTTCGTTAAATTTATTAATAACAACACGATAGCACTCATCCCCAGTTCCGTAGAATTGAATCAAATAAATAATTCTTTGTTCTAGAGTCAACATTATAGCATATACATAGTAGCAAAATAACGAAGATTCGATTTGAAGTTATACTGACTGACTGATTTGAAGTCCAAATTATGAAGAAAAATGGAATTATCTCGAGAACCGTTTGAATTATATAAAAAAGTAATTTGCGTTTTGGGGGTTTGAAATCAAGCAGGGCAAATCATCAAGAGTGACTTTTTCTGAGAAATCAAAAACACAACATTTTTTCCTCTTTTTAAACTCGACCCGGGGACATACTGTATATATAAATCTCGTGTCACGGTATTTGTGGTCGCACTCCTCTGAAACGGCTCGACCGATATTTATGAAATTTTTTATGCATATTTGGTAGGTATGAGAATAGGTCGTAAAGTATTTTCATACCGCTAGGTGATTAGGGTGTCCCTATCCAGAAAAATGTTTTCTATCTTTTTGACAAACTTTGTTTTTGTATTTTTTTTTATTTGTCATCAAAAAATACCAATAAACCCAAATTTTTAATATGGCAGAACAACGTGTGCCGGTCAGCTAGTAATATAATATATAAATGATTCTCAAATCACAGGGTTTAAAATATAAATTCATCATGTCCACTGACTAGTTATGCTGCATTTGGGTATGGTAGATTTATATTTACAGATAAATAATTAAGAACACCATTATTGTTAGTCATCTTCACCAAATTTCGGTTTTGGCAGATTACTTTAAAAAATACAATTCGCGGCAAAGTAAATAAGTTAGTCGAAAAGAAAAAAATTAAGCCAAAATGTAAGTTTTTAAAATTCTGCTAAATAAACATATGCAGGATCCGATGGAAGACGTAGATCACAATATGAATGAGAATGTGAATAATTACAATCTTCAGTTTTTAGTTGAGCAATTAAAATTATACTAAATCTAATATAGCGCCTGCAATACACCGACTTATATATGTATATACGAATGTAGAATATTACCGGATCAGTTTATAAACTACTTATGATGACGTCACTGCGTCCGTGCTCCGGTGTTATATTTTAGGAGGCGTCGGTAAAACACAACACTACAAATTAATTCGAGTACCTAGCGTCATTTTCGACATACACAAAACATAGATGTAGTGGATTAAAATTCCATTAGATTTTAAGAAGAATAATCCTTCGAAAGTGTTCGAACAAAAAAGGACATTACGAGAACCGAAACCAAACACTTTAATCTTACCAAAAAATTCGCGTATTCCGCGTGATCAAAAACCCTGCTGTCTCCCCTACGTAGGCGGTGCCACATTGCTTCGATTATAATTTTCCCCTTCCCTCCTGTCCTCAGCCAGAATTTAATTAGCATATCGTAATTTACCGGGTAGATCGTGTTTCGTGGTGTGTTTTAAACGACCTTTATCATTCGTTTCTTTTATCTCCACTCCAATACTTGTACATTGAAAATTTCCACCATATCCATAATTAATGAGAATTTATTAGTTCGCATTTGTGAAATTTCCGCCTCACCGCTAATTATTCTAATGCCACAAAGGGGCGGTTAACAATAGAGAGGGGTTGGTTAATGCAGATCCGTTTGCGGGTACAAAATCATTACGAAGGCAGCGAGACTCGCCGATATTATGTTTCGTTTTCGGTTGTTTATTTATTGTATTAAAATTATACGTCAATTGGGAGTCGGAGTTAGTGAATATAATCTAAAGAGAATAATGAAATCTGTGAATATTTATACCACAACTAAAAATTTCGCTTTCAACCAACCACGTACAGCGGTGTAACTCATCAACGTGTTATTTTTTTTTGAAAAATTTTTTTCAAAAACAAAAATTTTTGATTTTGAATTTTTTTTCAAAAATTTAAACGCTGTTTGCGATAAGAATTTAACGAAAACTGAAAAAAAATCTCATTTTGTCAAAAATTATGATCTTTTTGGAGCAAAAAACGTGATCCTTTAATTTTTTTCAAAAATTCAATCCAGTAAAACAAAAAAACGGCTTGCTGGATTGAATTGAATCTGTAGGGTTTTTGTGGGTATATTGAACTGTAAAAGGCACCCTTAACATCGGTGGTTTCCTAGATATTTTTGATTCAGCGCTTGATTTTCCGAAAAACCACTAAAAGCCGTTTTTTTGTTGCTTTTTCAAATTCATGTAAAGAATTAAAAAAAAATTCGAAGAACCAATGGCTAATTCTTATAGAGAATTTACTCAAGTTCTCGAAACCCACCTTTAACTTTTTTGTGCGATCATGGGTTGCTAAGATATCGATAATCAAACACAAAATGATACTTTTCCATTCAAAGACCGATATCTCGGCGAGAAATGATCGTATCAAAGTCTTTAAAAAAATGGAATTGAAGCTGAATAAACAAGTTGTTACGGTATCAAACTGATAAGCACCATAATCTCAGATTTAGAAACGCAATAGAAGTGAACAGCACAGAATTTTATTTTAATGCAGCAGATCAACAGTGTTCCCATCTCTTTTCTACCTTTTAGTGGCGTAAACAATCCTATATACCTTTCTCTTGCTAACAGTTTGCAAATTTACAAATTTCTACAATTGGTGATCCTGGCCTGTCATGAAAATTATTTTAATTTCCCTAAATAATTTGGGAGCGGGGAGAAATGTCATTTTTCCTCTCCGGCCACGAAAAAGGGAAGATTTGTCTGTGTCCTGAGACATCCAAACTGCGCTCGACGGATTTTTCCTTCTCTTGATCGTGTTGACTGAGCTCAATAGCTCTTTGTTCTTGAGGACACACCTTTACGGTGGATTTTTTTGGAATATTCAGTCTCAGCAAATCTACAAACAAAAACGACATATAGGCCACACACCACTACAAAGGTAGGGAAAGGCGCTCACCCACTTATATACACTGCTTTTGCATGACTAATTGCTGCGTGTTTGCTTCTAGGCCTTTTTCCTTCTTCCTCTTACTTTACTTATCGTGCTGTTACACTCGCTACTTCCCATTGCTTTCTTTCGCCCGGCGGGCGCAGCTCTCGGCTCAGCACCTGCTGCCACACTGGCCACCAGCCTGCTACACCTGCTGTGCACCTAACACCTTTCTAGGGGCTTCGGAACGCACATAACCTCAAATCCACCACATGATCAGGGACCGGGAGACATCGACAGGAAGTTAGTGGCTACCAGACCTCAGGCACTCTTATGGCTCTGGGACCAAGAATATCATAAGGTCATATTAGCTAAATCTTAGCCACACGGTCGCGCAGGTAACCTTACCTCGCTAGACATATTCGACACTGCGAACCCATCGGATTTGCTTTTATTGTCTGTTAATAGCACGGGGGTACCTAAAATATATAAAACCGGTCGGTTTGTGCTCTTTGAGTACCATACCTCCATTCAGTACTGAGGGGGGCTACTTATTGTTGTGCTTACTGCCCTGTACACCGGCAGTATACAGGGTGTTCCACCTAAGGCGGATTCATCCATAACTCTGTTATTAGAAATTTAACAAAAAAGTGCTTTGGGTGGTAGTTGTCTGGAATAATTGTGCATATGAGGAAAATATATGCAATTATATAGGGTGCTTCGTTTATTCTGCACGCCACCTAACTTTGTTATTTTAAATGGAACACCCTGTATATTTTTACATTTTTTGATTCCCCGTTTAATTCTAGGTCGAATTACGATTTCAGCTCTTTGAATGAGGCCCAATAGCATTTAAACCATACAAGATAGAAACCTGCGGTTTGGACGATTAGATTTAGCACAAATTACCCTATCTTTTTCACTATGGGCAAAATGGATACGTTATTCAGAGCCGGAAATATCGGACCCTATTTGACAATTTTAAAACGTGAATACAATTTTTTTCAAATGGCATGACATATTATGATATTAAATAGTGCCGTTGGATGCGAAATTAAATGCCCTTTCTACTGATATCAGGTTATCAATACTTATCTTCAACAGTTTTCCAAGAATATTCTATTCTTTCTAAAGTATGCAAAAAATCGGATGTCTACAGCGTCACGGAGGCGTTGCAATTGCGTTGCTTATTGCACTATTTGACGTATAAGCCAAACTAAACGTCACTTTAGAGTTGACTAGCTTTGACTTGTTATTTTACTGTGAAAACGTGTTAAAGTGTATCATAATATTTGTGTATCAATGTCGCTGACGCAGGAAGAAATGGTTGATATGGTTTTTGTTCTTGTTGCTTGCCACCGAAATCCGTTATTGGCATCAAGAGTTTATGCACAACGCTATCCGCACATTCTTTTCAAAAACGAATCCACATGTGTATTAGCCAAAACGGAGAATATTTTTGAGCAGTCGTTGTACCGCCTACCAGTGGCGGCGTAGCAAAGTTATCTGGTCCATATGGTGGTTAAGTCAAAAAAAAATTTTCAAGTCCGTAGACCACAAAAAAAGAACCAAAAAAAATTTCGAAAATGTTTTTGTCTGTAGTTTTCTTAGGTCGTCCCCCCCCCACTTTTTGTCGGTGGGATTACTCGAAAATCGCTGACGCTGAAAAATTTCGAAGTTCAGATACAAAAGATTACTCCACTAGACACTTGGAGCTACCTATTCCTATTTCCTTTTTTTTAAATTTTCTGTGCGACCATTTTTTTTCCAAGTTACGGCCTGTTGATAATCACCTAAAAATTTGCAATTTATTTTGATCCCTTCATTTTTTCCACTAGTTTATGTGGAGAAACTTTTGAAGAAGACTGGACTGAATGCTATGTATATAGATTTTTCAGATATTCATTGTGATGTTTGCAAGGTTTGCAAGATGAACAAATGATTTGGCCACCATTTTGTGTCCCTAAATAATTAAGGCCAAAGTATTTTTAATAAATTCCATTAAAAAAAAAATATGATTACCACTCTTTACAGTGGCGGTGGGCTATAAGGTGCGCTGGTGCGCGCACTACCGACAATTTAGCATTAATAATTTTATTTAGTAATTAATGGATGCATTCTTAATTTATCGCCTTTCCGCATCCCTAGCGTTAATACCATCTCAATATTATTTGGCCGCAGCGTTACGAATCCACTAGACGCTAGGTCTCTATTTCCAACGCCACTGGTTTCCGATCGCGGCACGGGAATCGACAATACGATCGTGGATCGTGCTTCGGTGCAATACGAAAAAGCGAACGCGTATTGTTACTGCTTGCCCCTCCACAATTAGCAAAAGTAGTGGGCGAATCCTATAGATATGATGTGCGGAGTTTAAGAGCGCACGAGAGTTATCGATTAGTTTGTGAATTGTTTTCGTACACAGCTGTTTTATCGCTCACGTTTTATAAATATAAACTCGGGTTTTAGGTTAGAATGTAGTTTGAAATAATGAATTCTATTCAAAACTTATTAAAAACTCCATTCTCTAGCATGAGTTTGGAGGAAAATGTGCAAATTAAAACTCTAGGTAGGCCCACTCCACAAATTAATTTAAAATTAGCCGTGAAAGGAAAAAATAAACAATTTGTAAGAACATTTAATAATGAATTTAAAAAACATTTGTGGTTAAGTGGATGCGATGTATTGAACGCAGTGTTTTGTTTTCCGTGTGTTTTGTTTGGCGGAGAAACACCTTGGACCAAAACTGGAGTAACGGATTTAAATCACATGAACGAGAAAATAAAAAAACATGTAAATTCTGCTGGACCCATGAATAATGTTTTGAATTTAGCCATGCTAGGCACTGCAAATATTGCGACAATGCTCGATTCTGCTCATCGACGAGCAGTGGCAGCACACAATGAAGCGGTTTCAAAAAACAGGTATGTTTTAAACATTATTATTAACTGTATTCGTTTTTGTGGAAAATTTGAACTGGCCCTAAGAGGGCACGATGAATCGGAAACATCATCCAATACAGGCATTTTCCGTGGGTTAATTGATTTCAGTGTCGAATTAGACGAGGCTATGAAGTATCATTTACAAAACGTGGCGGCTTTTAAATGAACTTCTAATACTATACAAAACGAGCTACTTCAGTGCATGCTTGAAGTTTGTCACGATTAAATAACCATTGAAATTAAAAAATCCACTTTTGTTGCTATAATAGCAGACGAAACTACAGACGTTTCTACAATTTTTCAGTTGGCTTTAATATATCGTTACATGGTGGGTGGAAAGCCTGTAGAAAGATTCTGGAGTTTTTTAAAACCAGTAGGACATGATGCAGAGTCATTGGCGGAGTGTTTAAAAAGTGAACTAGACTAGATTATCGTTATTTTTATGTATGGTGCACCCCCAATCTTAGGATCACGCACCGCCACTGACTCTTTAATTAAAATTATTGAATAAGTTCCTAGTTCGATTTTAATTTTAAAATAAAAGTAGAAAATTTCATTATTTTATTTTTATTTGCAATTCATTATAATTCATTTAAGTGTCCGGGGCTATCAGACCCTAATATCACATGCCGTACAGTTCACTACCTTTATTCTAATTATATCAACTGTTGCATTTTATTCATAGTATAAAACTGACTACAAGTTTTCATAACAACCAATCAGACATAACTAGCAAACTAACAAACATGCTAATAGGCTAACAAACTAACACGCTAATAACAAAATAATGCATTGTTATTGCATTGCCATATCCGTTTGTCAACCCAAGTACATCGAATGGACTTCATTTATGAAATATATTTTTCGCCAACCTTAAAATCAGACATTTCAGAATCAGAATAAAGGCCTATTTAGACAAAAAAAATGAGTGGTACTACCACTTCACTATGTAGATGGGCAGTATGTAAATTCTGTAAAAATCCTCAAAACTAAAATAAAACTATGCATTTTAAGAAATTGAGATATCTATAGGCGTTTGATTATAGGCTTTCGCGCTTTTTCGCTGGAAAAAAAAAAAGGTTTTTTTGGGAATTTTTTTTGAAGAAAGTATAAAACGGATTGAGACAATTTTTTTAATTAAAAGGTACATTTATGAAGGTTACATTTAATTTTTTTTTTTAATTCTTTAAATCAAAATGGCGGCCGTCGATTCATGTTCTAATGCAGCTACTTCAGGCGGACATGTCTCATGTAAATTTTTCTACGACGCTATTCATCTGAAATCAAAAAAATAAACATTTTTACAAAATATAGGGTTGTTGTTAGTGTTTATCATAGGGGTTTTTTGAAATTTAAATTCTACGCGATTTGGTGCAACTTTGAAAAAAAAAAATACGATTTTCACCTTTTCTACCTTTAAATTGTTATAAAAAATCTAATTTTTGCAATATCAAAAAAATCCTATGTTGATCACTAATGGCATCATTTGTGAACATTTTAAAAGCAAAATCGAGAAAAATTTCATTCCAGTTTCAAAAACGTTGTTTTGAGAAAAACGCGTTTACGGTTTTTTTTACGTTTTTTTCTTCATATAACTATGAAATTTTTTAACTTACATGTCGTCATCAATTCCCGGCCCGTACAGGACACCCTCCTCTGCCTTGTAGACCTCATTTTAGCTTCACGTCAGACAGCGTCACGCATTTTTTCCACTGAATCCGCATTTAGCCGAATACGGATAATAAGTAACAGACCGTAATAAGTTGTCAATTCGCCTGTTACTTTGATGGTCAGTTTTCCTGGACCTCTTCCCCCGAATCCCTTATTTGTTATCTTCGCATTATGGAGCCTGGTTCCCATGCGTTTCTCCATGTGACCGACGCATTCCGTTTTCATTACTTTCGGATCGTTGTTGTACGGGTCCAAATCCAAAATCGCCTTGAAGTCATTACCTTATCGCCTTACTGTCCCCGTTGCCAATATACTGAGCATATTTTACATTATGCTTTTCTTATGATCGTTGAAACACTTCCTTCACACTGTCCACCTCCATTTTCCGTGCGCGACTCTTTTCAAGCGCCGCGCCGTAACCGCCGTCACTAATCCGGCTGTAACTCGAAATCTACGCGGATCACTTTAAAATTTCAGGACAATAAATTTGAATGTATAACGCATCGATTTCAGTAAAAAAACAAAAAAACGATTTTTTGAAACCGAAAAGCGGGAAAGCCCCCTTAAGAACTATTATTCAGATAAAACAAATATAAAAGACTACCAAAAGATATAAAAGACTACTATTGGTTTTGCAGTTCTAGGTATCTTTTTCATATAAAATACTAAAATTAATAATTTATCGAAATATTCAGTTTTAGCAAGTGGTGATTTATAATTTAAAAGTATGTAAAATGGCATCGGTAGATCTCTTCAGTGATGGCCTTTTCTCTCAAAAAATTTTAGAACAATTGTTGGTCACAAAATACAATCATAGCAGTGTTCCCTTTTACATAGTGCCGAACTAAATGAATATGTGATGTCTATGTATATGTTGTAATGTATCTAGTACCCAATTTCAAGTTTCTTTTTTTTTTTTTGCGTGAATAATTAGAGAAAAGTTTTTTCTCAAATTACACAGCCACACAAAAAAAAATCGGGTTCGGGGGTCAGACCATGTTAACTATACGTTTTTGGGGCCACTGAATCCGAATCTAGGGTCAGAATAACCCCATCGGGCTAGGATTTCCCATAACCTCACAAAAACACCATTTTTGAGCTATATACCGATAAACCCTGCACATCAAACCCCTCAACTCCTTGAAACTATAACACAATAACCCCATGATACCTCGAAACCATAACTCCATAATCATATAACCCCGTAACCCCATTGCCCCCAAATCAAACGAAAACAGTTCATCTCAGGCAATTAGTATTAATGCTAATTTTCACGGACACTCAGGATACGTTCGAACAGTGAAATGAAAGGTAATAACCTCATAACACCACTACGAAGGGGATTCCCAAAATTGCGTGCGTCTGAATCCTGAGCACCTCCTCGCGGTGACGGCGGGCAATGGAGTGAGCCCGTTATCCGAATTAGTCCCTGGATTGCGGCTTAGACGCCGTCATGGTCTTATAAGATAGGGCTATATGATGTACAAAATCCGATCGTGCAACCTTCCAGCGGTGTACATCGAGTAACGCTAATGCCGACGGTTCTATCATTGTTTAATGGTGTTATGGATTTATAACATTTGATTCCGCTGGTCAAAACTATTCTGAATATCCGTGACAAAATGTATTAATACAGAATGCCAGAAATGAACAGGTGTCGTTTGATATGAAGTTATGGGCCTTTGGGGTTATATGGTTACGGGGTTAGGGGGTTATTGGGTTATGGGGTTATTACGTTTCATTTCACTGTTCGAACGTATCCTGAAGGTCCGTGAAATTTGTATTAATACAAATTGTGTGAGATGAACTGTTTTCGTTTGATTTGGGGGCAATGGAGTTATGGGGTTATGGTGTTATGGGGTTATATGATTATGGAGTTATGGCTTCAAGGTATCATGGTGTTATTGTGTTATGGTTTCAAGGGGTTAAGAGGTTTTATGTGAAGGGTTTATCGATACATAGCTCAAAAATGTTTTTTTTTGAGGTTATGGGAAACCCTAGCCCCATGGGGTTATTCTGACCCCAGATTCGGATTCAGCGACCCCAGAAACATATTGTAGCGGAATCCGCCGAGTCGTACCGCCTGACGTTAGCCGACTGTGGTTTCGCCGCCGGACGTAAACAAGTGATGCACCGCGAGGTATCATCGGACGGGAGCCGGCCTTCTCGAATAGCCTACCATCATCCACATGAATCGAGAGAGCTGTGGTACGTTCCACGTATCTGCGGCTGTGATATATAAACTGCAGCAGCCGCGATCGGAATAGTCTATCTTTGAATATCTGAACGTCGCGGTTTTCGTACAACGCTCTAATATAAATTGAATAAAAATAAATTAGTGTAGTTACGTAGTGTTTAGTCCGTAGTTGTATTTATTAAATAAATAGTGTTAGTTTAAAGTGCGAGTTTAATTTTTCACACCTCACGAACCCGTAGTAAACAAAAAACGTTACAATATAGTAAACATGATCTGACCTCCGAACCAGAAAATTATTTTTTTTTGTGTGTAGCTGTGGTATGAATTAGGGATAAAAGAGCACTAGAATTTCCTTATCTCAAAAATGAGTTGTGCATCGGTCCCCTATTACAAATTGACGTCCAATTAAGTCACTAACATGTAAATGAACATTTATAGAGCAAAACTAAATTATTTAAGTGTAACATGTCAGATGTACTCTAGTATATATTCGTCTAAGTCTAGGCCACCCGAAACTAGCGGCCCTAATTAGCATACTAAATTTTCCTTAGCTAATGAAAACTTTATTCAGCGCGCTTCTTACCGTGGCAAGTGCGGCAGTCAATTACGTTTACCTGCGCCTTATGCTACTTATTAATTATTCCGCACTCGGTATTTTAATTGCTCCAATTCAGCAGTCTGGTGCGCCTGTTTACCCGAGGCCGCATGAGCTGCGCGGGGACCGCATAAATTTCGAACGACTCGCCAGGGCCGAGCCGGGCACCACGCAGGGACGTACTTACGGTCTCACAAACAAATAATTAATTTAAAGTTGGCAGAAATGAAACGTGCCACAGAGGCGTGCACATGATAAGTGTAATACGTTTTGAGAACGTAAGAGACGTTTTGTTCGAGTTTAGTAGATAAATCCTTCATGTATTGGTTAACCTTATCGATTTTTACAGAAAGGGATTCATTTAAGTTCTTTATTAAATTGTACACGTCTGTCAATGTCACTTCTTCCATAGTAAGGTTTATTTAGTGTAATGCAGTTCAGTACTGCACTGCCCACGCAGTAAAAAGATAAGAAGAATAAAATTATCAGTAAAGTTTTTACTTCACTATCGATTTGTAGAATATTCGAACAATGTATTTTATGTGTATCCATCAATAACTTAAATACTGCTTAAATTATATCAAAGCAACAACCGTCATCTAATAGCTTATGCTTTTATATATCCTTTGACAAAAAAAATTGAAAAATTACTTCACTTTTTCAGGACTTCAGGACACAGATTTCACACGGACTCACAAATTTAGCTTCACTCTGCTACCACGGTTAAAGTATGTATTGTAAATCTATTAATATACAATGTCCATATAAGTAACAAATAAGAAAAACCAAATAATTTTGTGAATAATTTGCAAAGTAAAGTTGGAAATATTTATAAACTCAACACTGTTTTTGCTAATAAAATATAGGTCCACCTTTATTTTTAATTACACATATTAGTATATTAGGCATACTATCAACTAGATTCTCTAAAACGCGTACAGATATTCTCTCCCATTTAGAAGTGATGCGTTCTATTAATTCTGCAACAAACGTGACTTCTGGCTTATCCAGCCTGTATACATCCCTGCAAAGTATACCCTACAAATTTTCAATTGGTTTCATGTCTGGGCTTAACGATGGCCAATCTAAAACTTCAAGATTTTGTGTTTGAACCATTGGTTTGTAGTGGCAACATTGTGGATTGGCACATTAGCCCGTTGAAACATAATATTTTCGTCGTCAGCATCAAGATTTTTGGTTTGGTTTAAATGCAGTCCTTATCATGACTGATCCACCTCTGTGTTCACGTCTGAAAAAAATGTTCCTCTCTTTGCTGAGATCATGCAAGTAGTATTTTAGTCCACCAGATTTACTTTCACGAGGGATTTTTCGGTCCATGTATTTTTCTAAAAACGTGCGTAACTTGGGGTTCTAGTTTGTTTAATGGAATATTGCTTGCAACAAAGGCCTCTATAAGTTCATAGAAAAATACGGAGTCGTCGGCGCTGGACGAGGCATGGCTTTTTAGATGTCTTGTTACTTTAGTTTTATCTGAAGATTTTATAATGCGTGCACACACAGTCCAAAAAAAGGTCATTTCCTTGAATACGTATGTCCCTAAAACCCTCGGGATCACTGTCAAACCACGTTTGAATTACTTCCCGTCTATTTCTTTTCACCTTTGGCATGGTACCTCACTTTATTCACTTCTCCCCTCAACTAATAATTATTAATATTTATAAAGTTATTTAAACACACTGCGAATACGTAAAAACGAAACGTAGCAACGCGATGCAATACCGGCGACTGTCTGTTACAGCGTGCCATAAATAACTAAAATTACTAGCGCAGTTTTCGTAATGCAAGTCAGCTGTGAGCTGTGAAGGCCAACGAGTCAAGGGCAGGACATGCACAGTGTCGACCCTGCGACATTCGCGCTTGGTAATAAGTAATAATATTTAATAATGTACTATGATGCAACATAGTTTCTGTGAACATATTAACATTTTCATTCGTAAACTGACTATGGTCCTGTTACACTCCGCGCTCGCACGAACTTTAATTATCACAAGTTACGGGCTATAAACCGGCAAAGAGATTGGGAATCACGTGCTCATCGCGCATAGAGAACGTATTCTTCCACATTAGTTGAGATGTTCAGTGGTGGCGTATGAATCTGTATTGTTTATGGATATTAAAGTTTTTTAGGTATTTCATGGATACATAGTTTTGTCCCATTATTATTTACAGTCAATTTTCCAAAAAATATAAAGTACTGAGAAAAACAAAAAAAAAGTATATACATTCTTGACCGTTTACTTTTTAGATAGATAGAGGAACTAGAAGCTAGCCAGAGAAGAGGGCAGATGTCTGAACTTAACGGTCTTTTAGTGCACACTATTATACATACACGTACATGAACAAGAGAAACCAAGAATTTGCTTGTACTAGTATACTACATCAATGTGCGTTATTGACTCAACGCATATATTTTTTCATTAAAAATTCCATTAAAAGTAAACGGGCAGATATGTGCAGCTAAAATTTAATATTTCATTTGTAATACGTTAATCCACAACCTCTAATAGTTTTTAAGACAACAATGCGTAACATTTTACTGTTTTACTTTAAAACGACCAATTTTTTCCATTTTTTACATTGAAAATCACATGCGGTCTCGTTCTCATATTTTTTTTTTGCTCAATACAATACTATTTTATAAATGGTTATAACATTTTACTTTCATATAGGACTTCATTTCATTTTATTTGAATGGAATTGATGGTATTTCCAAAAATTCTGGCTTATTCAAACATTGTCTCTCTTCTAAACGTAACACTGACTGCTCACACAAACGCTATGTTTCAACCGACATCTGCACTATTGTTTCCAGTTGGGGCTTATTATGAATGAATTTTATTTCACTAGGGACTACTGCAGCCAATCCTAGGGCGAAAAATCCCCATTAAAAACTTTCATGTTTTGGACTTCCGTCTGGGTTTTTTCGATTTGGCCCCATAGTGAAACGACACAAAACATAGTACTTTTTGCAAGCGACAATCCTTCGACGCTTTTTCGTCGCTATATCCATATCGCATATCTCCAAACATGTTTGCTAAAATTTTGATATTATGTTTTTTAATGGAGCTTTTTTCGTTTTTCCCCATTTTTGATTTTCGCCGTTTGAGTAGAGATAAGTAAAGGTACCAGTTGGCTCAGTTTTCATTAAAAACTACAGTCTATGATGAACCCAACTTATTAACGAACACTTTAGGTATTCCAGGTAACAAGAATATTTTTGTCAACTTTTAAGAAATTGACTTTGGTCGTCATTTCCATACACCACTGTATGTCGAGGCATATGCTGAGACGTTTACGTCATCGTCTCCGACGGAAATCTCACCGTGAACCGGTGCGTGTTACCACCGATTTAATTAGGGGCCTAGGTGCGCGAGGCATTAGTTGATTTCGGATTTATTGCCGAGTGACGTTTTCCCGCTTAAGCGTTTCGCCACTGCCGACGGCGACGCGTCTCAAGTAGAGGGCGTGGGGTCGTGAACTGACGCGAGGCACTTGATCTACTGTGAACCAGTGGCGGCCGGAGGATTTGCTCGTATTTCCGTAACTCCGTTTCGTAAAAGAAATATTGTATTTCGTAAATAGTTTTATAATTTATCGCCTAGGTCTCAGCCATTTCACCGAACAAATGATTATTTTCAACTAATCACAAAGGTTTTGGAACACTTTGTTTTAACTTTAGTGCCTGATCAGGTATAGTAGGAACCTCCTTAAGAATACTAATTCGATCTGAACTAGGATCTCCTGGTTCTTTAATGGAGATGATCAAATTTATAATGTAACTGTAACAGCCCATGCATTCATTATAATTTTTTTCATAGTTATGCCAATTATAATTGGAGGATTCAGAAATTGATTAATACCTCTAATACTAGGGGCCCCTGATATAACCTTCCCTCGAATAAACAACATAAGATTTTGATTACTATCACCATCATAACGCTGATGTGTTATGATATGGCTTTCTACTTAGGTCTAGTAACCACCTACTAGTCCCATGCCCCCTTACGGAAATACGAGCATGTCAAATTCCACAGGCCAGCCGCCACTGCTGTGAACAGGTGCTCTGAACAAAATGATCGAAATTGAGCAAAAGTCTATGATAAAATATGTTTTTCTACAACCGTTCTTAAGTTCTACCTTCACATAAGCTTCACAATTTCTTAAATTTTGGTTTTCCGCACTAGTGCGAAAACAAATTTCTTTACGCTCTAGTGCGTAACAAATTTCTTTATACACTAGTACGTAAAGTGAAGGAAATAAAGAAGTGAAACTATATAAGGATTGATCACATAACTAAAATATATTTGACACTTAATTTCATTTGGTTTCATTTCTTCTATCATGTATTATTAAACCTAGTGCAAATAATTGATTGAGTTTTTTCCTTAATTTAACACCAGATGTATACAATTTCTTTGTTAAATATAATTGATTAAAAAAAAACGACGATTTGCACGAAACACCGAACTACTACACTTTTCTCGACGCGCGTTTCGCTAACCAAGTTGGCATCTTCAGGAGGAGATTAAAACTAAATTCTAGCTTACACACTTGCACTATTTATACTAAATTTGTTGCCACGGTTCACTGAACTGTAACTGTCTTTGTTTATCAGAGCAAACAGTGGACTGGTGGGTGTCGGACCATTGTCCTTATTCATACTACTGTTACACTTAATAATTTCTAAACTTTCAAAAGCATCCAACAGTCTACTGTGTACATTTATAATTAATTTTAAACTAATATTTATGTCTATCCTATGGTTGCTGTCAAAAGCGTGTTGGGCACCACAATATTTTTCTGTTCTGCCATATTTCAAATGAGCCATTTGTTCTTTAAATCTAGTTAAAATAGATCTTTTTTGTTTGCCCAATATACTTTTGATTACAATCTTTACAACTTATTTCGTATATTCCTGACTTTTCGTTATTGTCGATTTTGTCTTTGGGGTTACCCAAAAGCGTCTGTAGTTTATTTTTAGAATTATAAACCAAATTGATATTAATATTTTTTAAAAATTTTATCTAGTCCTTGGGTGAATTTAGGTTCAAATGGTAACGAAGAAAATTTCGAATTGTCAGTATCTCTACGAAAAGTCGTGGAATTGTAAGAGAACCCTGTACAATTCCACGACTTTTCGTAGAGAAATTCACCCGCGGACAACATACAATTTTTTAAAAATATTAATATCAATTTGATCCGATACCCACCAGTCCACTATTTGCTCTTATAAACAAAGATAGTTACGGTTCAGTGAACCGTGGCAACAAATTTAGTATAAATAGTGCAAGTGTGTAAGCTAGAATTTAGTTTTAATCTTCTTCTGAAGATGCCAACTTGGTTGGCGAAACGCGCGTCGAGAAAAGTGTAGTAGTTCGGTGTTTCGTGGAAAACCTCCAGTTTTTTGTTTTTACGCCGAAGGTTCCAGTACCCACTCCCGAAGCAATTAATTATTAAAAGATTATGTAGTTTAATTAAAGGTATATACACTGTCTCGAAAATATTTTCTACGAATAAAAACAAATGCACGATTTTCTTTTATCTAAATCATAATGACGTCAACACGAAAATAATTATTTTGGATATTCCGTTATGCTGTAGCTTATATGCAAACTCTATTGATTAACTGTACGTAACAAGCGTTCTATTTCGCCGGAGTCTTTGATGTCGGGAATTAGCGTTTTCAATGCAATATTAGTTCACCCTTCCGCGACAAAGCGGGATCTGTCAAGGAAATTTTACCTCGCGGCATACCATGGAAAACAGTTACGTTAAGCTGTTAACTACTCTCCTATAAAATCGTTGTTGACGACTAGGGTCTGACCAAGAAGACTAGAGACCAGGAGAGGGTAGTGGTAATGCTTCGCAATGCAGAGCCGCGGGGCCGTATACGGATCCGGTAGTTGGCGCTGCGTACGAGCAAGGGTATCCCGAAACACGACCTGCTTCTCTTGCAAATACGGAGCGAAAAACGTCGGCGGCTCTCGACAGTCGCTATCTGCGTAAAATAGAAATTCCGCCCGTTCTTTTGACACCTAGTTCGGTCCTCCACGCGCCCCATTAAGCGCGGGGCGAACGTTCAAAAAGTGGTCAAAAGTGGTTTGACAGTCGTCGCGGGTGACAGTGAAACATCGGCGATGATATTAGCGAAACCGGACGTCCTAACCCGGAATTTCGTCTCACGTGGCGGACAACGATATTTTTAATACGGCAAGTAGAACGTGGAGCGACCCCTCGAAAAATTAGGAAAAACACCGTGAATTAACGCCGTCGAAAAAACCGGATCGAAAGAGAGCCGCGGCCGCTATCCATCGCCTTCGGAAAAACGGGCCGTTTTCCAGTTTGGCTCACCGCACCGGAACAAGACCCGCGGTCGACAGCATCGCCATCTCGTGGATCCGTATACCGTCCCGCATTTTTCAACGGGGGTTCCCTCTCCTGATCTCTAGTCTTCTTGGTTCTGACATAGCACTCATAATGTCAGATATTTTCCAGGTGTGTAATATGAATATATGTATATCATTCAGTGTTGAATGTATTATTCAGTAATTCATCAGGTACATTTATATTAACTACTTAAATAAAATTATTAATTCTGTTACTATTTCTGACAAATATATGAAAATTTATAGATCGTTCCGTCAAAAATGTCAGAAGGATTTATGTGCTTTGGATACGTTGATACGTACAGTAACTTTGTAGAAAAATGTCAATTTCTTTAATGTGTACACTTAGTCATCGTTTGACATAACGTTGTATTGAACATGGTTTTACAAGGCTCAAAAACGTTATATTGGGATTCCTTTTTTTGAGAATCCTTAAAAAAGGCATGCGTGAACAAACTATTGGTACAAAAATCTCTAAAAATTGTTATAATCCCATAGTGTTTTCGTTTTAAAAGAAAATATGAATTTTTTTGCAATACTTGACCGCATACAAAAAAAAAAAAATAAATTAATTTGTTATGTATGTTTGGTAGAAACTGAAACATTTTAATGAATCATAAACACTCTAGGTCAAAAGATACAGGTAGTATATTAAAAAATAAATTACTATGTATGAAAAAATTTCAAGAGGAGTATTATTTTATGTAGAATAGCATTTTAAATCAAAACAGGTGAAAATAGACAGGACATGACATTAAGGGTTCAGAGTTAACGACGATTTCCGGTTAAAGCGGAAGTGACTGAAAGATGATGAAAAATAATAAAATTTCATTTCAATATTTTAGTTCTGAAAACAAGAAGATGATGGGGAAAGCCAGAATCAGAATCATCCGATATATTATAGGCTATAAACAAATAAAGATAATAATTAGGGACACATTATTTTTAAAACCAAAAAAATTGGAAGGTACTATTTAAAGAAAAGAGTTTCTTTGAAACTAATTAATGATCTTGTATGAAAATAGTAATTCTTTATTTTGAAACAAATAGTCTTTTGATACAAGAATAGTTATTGGATTCTGGAAAGAAACTTTTTTCTCTCTATAATTTTCGAGATACTTATTTATCATGTCACAATGACGAGAACATAGCTAATAATGGAATTGATACTAATAATAATAGTCCTTGTGTATTTTCTCCCCTTTCATATCACTGGATAAAAATGTTAAACGAAACAACGCGATTGACAGCGTATTCGTAAATTTACAAGTGAGTAATACTACCTCGTTTTCGACCGCGGAAAGTCGTGAATGTGCGTTACAATCGGAATTGTGAAAAGTGAATCACCTGTGAATAAGCAATTGTGCGATGAATAATGCCGTTCTGCGGAATGGCTCATTTTGTTTTCGCAGCGTTCTCGAGGCCAACAAATCAGATCATCCGTGTTATGTACACAATATTTCTAAAAATAAAGGGAGAATTGCAAATTATCCTGATGATATAGAATGTGTAATTCGATAAACAGTGATTACAACTTTGCCAATAATACGAGGTCATGGTCATGATTCCATATATAGGTAACACGATTATTAAGGGTTCTTTTTGACTTTCGACCTCAATTAGAGGCTCTTACAGGTACACATAACTGTCTCACCCGATAAACTGGTGCTAAATTTCGTAAGAAACTACATAGTTCTGCGGTGAAAGTTTTACATGTGTTTTTCTAATTGATCGTTGTTTTTGTAATAAAGAACACTATATCCACCCACGGTAAATGGAAAGGGATGTGACCATCCATGCATCCATTCCCCAACAGAATGTTCAATTCTGTTAGATGTGACTTTAACCCATTGATAATGAATGGACGGCTACCTCTGCTATCACCCGCTAGATGTCATCACCCGTGCATTGCAATTACTTTTTGTAATTAACGTATAAATGGTTATACGAAATATATTATACGAAATATAAATGTGTTAATTATACTTCAAATCTAAAAGTTACAAAATGTTTTGCTCCATCTCTAGACACGGATAATTGAAAATGCAAAATTTTTCCTTATGAAAATACGCTATTCTCATATCGCTGGTCGGAAAATCATGCCGGTAGAATTTATCTAACAGAATAAATTTAATTGTCCCCAAAATAAAAAGTCACGCTTTTGAAATGCCCCAAACACACGGCTCGCTTGTTGATTACATAGTATAAACGTGCCGAGCGACCAGAAAAACGGTTTTCCAGCAAAAATTAAACTGGCGTTTCAAATTTTCTCGTGCACACAAATACACATGCAATTTAGCCACTTTTTCTGTGACTCATATGCGAGTTTCGTTACTCGATATTTTTATTTTATTTTCACTTTATCGAGTCTCTTAATTACGTGGCACTGAAAGCAAAAATTGAAAATTAAATTGTTTGGTTTGCAGTTTATAGCATACCAAAGTTTAATATTATTGTTTATCCTGTATCGTTTAAAATGATTTGCTGTTTCTTTGCCACATTTTACTACATTGGCGTAAGTGTATGGAAAAAAAAGCAGCATATATTTTTTAAATTATTGTCACAAATTGGTACAAAAGTAAATAATAATGGATACACAGAGTATCAAAGCAGAAAATTATTTTTTATATTCTTGTAATAGGGAATTCAACATAAACGTTATGCCACTTGGTAGTTGGTCAACAAACCAATTACTGTGCTTATTGGAACATCCGCTGGTTTATCTCTGAGTGTTGTACCATTAAAATTTAAATATTCCTTTTATAATGGATCAGTTAGTGTTGTGTACCTCCCTGTTCATCCTGGATTAAAGGGGACCCCCCATTTAAAATTTCATATATTTGCTGAAGAAAGAAAACATCGATTTTCTGTGGTGTATAAATTTGATGAAAAGGGAAACATAAATAAACGAAAAACTTAGATATTAAATATTTAAAAATTAAAACTGAAAATAGGAAAGCCAGTTAGTAAATATATGAAAGTCTGTTTTTTGTTTTCTTCATTTTGCTGAGTGTGACTATTCTTAACAATGTAAGTTTTAGTATTTTATGGTTAATGTAAAGATACTACAATTTCTGTCTGTTTCAGGATTAAAAAAAGCGGAAGATAATGAAAAAACTGCAGTACATTTAAAGAAATTATCTTTGCAAAATAACATGATGGAGAAAATGATCATCCAGGACTCTTTGGATGAAAATAAATTCGTAATGAAATATATATAATATGGAAAAAATATATATATAAAAAAAAAAATATAAAAAAAATAATATATATATAAGATAAATAAATATAAGATAAATATAAAAAAATATTTACAAGAATATAATTTGGAAAAACACATATATACCTTGTATAAAATGGTTTAATTTTTTTTAAATAAATCTACACCTTTAAAATGCATCTTCTTTCTATCAAAAGAAAACGAATAAAATTATCCTAACAATTTATAAACGATACATCTTGATATACATATATTATCATAAATTGAGCCTTAAAGAAAAAAATTTAAAAGTTACACAAAAATCATAAAATAAAGCAACAAATTGAACATAATCATATTAAACACGACTTAACAACAGAGAAGTATATGTATTCTTCTATAGAGACATCCAAAAAAAACGTCATCAACTCTGGCTATGAACGAGAGAGATGGAAATAGCGGTCATGTCTAAGCTTTTCGGTTATGTCAAACTTTTTGACAAGTGACTGTCACAATTTGTAAAATAAACAATGGCTGTCATATGATGTGACAGTCTTGACAAGTAAATAAGGTTATAAATTCGATCAAGAATAGAAATACGTCTTTTTTTTCTCGGCCAACTTTGATAACGTTTTTTTTTTTATGTCTCCATATTTGTGCACATAATTGCTGTTGCTATTATACAATACTATGCAGTACAATACTTCTATAATTTCCGAACCATTAGAGGTTACTTCACGGAAAACATCAAGGACACTAATGCAATAATACGGAATATATCGATCATTTGGGACGCGTTTTTTTGCGATCGAGGGCCTAGATAATGATCATCAATAACTCCTAGGTCGACTCTATGTACGCAGAAACGGTTTAAATGCGAAACGACGAGGACCAAGGAAAAACCCGCGCCGCAATGAAAACCAATTTTTCTTTTGAACAAATCCAATCGGGCTAGCGCCCCTTTGTCCACGTTTTTGCGCCGTTGCGGATACGGAGAGACACAAATAAAAATATGGCGACGTATCGAATGCCCATTTGAATCGTTTACGGCCGAAATCCTCTTATATATCTAATAGTCCAATCAACGAGCGAAAGCCCCCATTTAAAATGGTCACTAATTGTTATCAGCAAACAAAAAATATGGTCGTATAGAGATAACAATTCTAAGAAATATAGCGTTTTTTGCGACTCGAGTTTTAATGGCGAACATAACCAAAAAAATTCGCAAGTCAAAAAAACGTTTTTTTGCAAATAAAAAAAAAGCTTCAAGTCCTACACAAGAAAGTTAAATTAGAAAGTTGTAGGTCTTAAATATGCGCGTGGAATGAGATGTGAACGAAAAAAAATCGGTTTATAAACATTTGAGAAAAATTAAAAAAAAAGTCAAAATTCGCGTTTTCGTATTTTTGCTGTATAAATTTCAATTTTATTTGAACAGACTTCTAGTTAACTACAAATATAGCCCAAGACAAGCGGGAAATGACCCTTTTTTCAAAAATTCAAAAAGGTTTTTTTTTGTTATAACGATTTAAAAAAACAGACGATTTCAAAAATCAGCTTTTACAGAGGCAAAAATGATCGTACAGAAACGATCGTGGGCTCATTTTATTCGCGAAGACTTGTACTTTCATGCTATTAAAAAACCAAATCGCTTTTATTTAATTTTTGCATAAATTTTACAATGCATTGTAAAATTGTATAATTTTTTCGAACCGGTTTTTTTTCTAATGACTTTTTTAATTTTGGTTTTACATTTTTGGCCGTTGCATATTTAAAAATTGCCATTCAAAACACGCATTTAAAAAAAATTAAGGTCCTACGACCTCAGGGAGCCGAGATAATTATTTTTTTTTAATTCCTGACAGCGCTGTATACGTCAGATTGACTTCATTTTTACACGAAATAGATCTCAAAGACTTTTACTTTCCTAAAAAAAATATTTCAAATCATTTCGCATAAATTAAGTTGACATAATTGTTTGCGAAAGAACAGCGTTGGGTGCGGCACGCGCTAGCCAACACACGGCGACAGAGTGGACGAACTCATCGAAAACTAAACACGATTTCAAATCGATCGCGCTCGCAAAATGATCTTTTCCTCAGCTTAAAAAAAATTATCTCGGCTCCCTGAGGTCGTAGGACCTTCGTACGACCTCCGTGTTTTGAATGGCAGTTTTCAAATATTCAACGGCCAAAAATGGAAAACCAAAATTAAAAAAGTTATTCGAAAAAAACCGGTTCGAAAAAAATGACAATTTTACAACATTTTTTTTATGCAAAAATTAAATAAAGGCGATTTGGTTTTTTAATAGCATGAAAGTACAAATCTTCGCGAATAAAATGAGCCCACGATCATTTCTGTACGATCATTTTTGCCTCTGTAAAAGCTGATTTTTGAAAACGTCTTTTTTTTTAAATCGTTATAACTCGAAAAATAAAACTCGAATTTTTGAAAAAAGGCTCATTTTCCGATTTTTGACGTTTTTTTTAAATCATGTTCACACCTCATTCGACGCGCATTTTTAAGACCTACAACTTTCTAATTTAACTTTCTTGTGTAGGACTTGAAGCTTTTTTTTATTTGCAAAAAAACCGTTTTTTTGACTTTTGCGATTTTTATTTGTTATGTTCGCCATTAAAACTCGCTAAATGACGTAGCAAAAAACGCTATCTTTCTTAGAATTTCTTTCTCTATACGACCATATTTTTTGTTTGCTGATAACAATTAGTGACCAATTTACATGGGGGCTTTTGCTCGTTGATTAGACTATAAATGCGAAACGACGAGGACCAAAGGAAAAACCCGCGCCACAATGAAAACCAATTTTTCTTTTGAACAAATCCAATCGGGCTCGCGCCCCTTTGTCCACATTTTTGCGTCGTTGCGGATACGGAGAGACACAAATAAAAATATGGCGTCGCATCGAATGCCCATTTGAATCGTTTACGGCCGAAATCCTCGTATATATCTATGTATTTTGAGCTTACGCGCTGCCAATGGGAAGAAGTCCCGTGTTTAAGGGCGAATACGGGCTCGTATACGACATATAAAAATGTTTAACCAACGATAAAACGGGCACTCGAGGGAAATCCCCGAGAATGTCGGTGACGAGGGTGCGGAATCTGCATGCCTAATTCCCCCGCTGCTGCGGATCTTAAAAGCTCGGATCCCCGTAAACGTTATGACCGTAAACGTAACTTTCGGATTTTCAGTTATACGCTTTTGGTCCGAATCGAATACGCTGCGGCAATTAAATCTCGGATCTCACGCTGACAATTCTACGGAGTCAAACTTTCTGAAGTGGGCCACTCAGTGGTGGTTGGGTTGGTGATATTTCAGTTAGCCATATCTTGAAAACGAGCATGGGACCCACTTCACTTTTTAGGTGATGAATATACACCTCTTACAGAAAGGATTTATAGTGAAAAAACCGTCAACAAAGTTTGCGAAAAAAATTTCAAAAAACCTGGAGCACTCCCTGGGATCTCAGTAACGCTCTGTGGAATATTTGCAGTAAATTTTTTTCATAATCTAGAAACAAATATAAGGAGGTTTTTCGATTTGTTACAAAATATTTTTTTTTTTTCAAAATGTTATGGCCATTTTAATTTTAATTTTATAGGAACATTTTGTTTCCCAAAATTAAAATGACCATAACTTTTTGAAAAAAAAAAATATTTTGTAACAAATCGAAAAACCTCTCCTTATATTTGTTTCTAGATTATGAAAAAAATTTACTGCAAATATTCCACAGAGCGTTACTGAGATCCCAGGGAGTGCTCCAGTTTTTTTGAAAATTTTTTCGCAAACTTTGTTGACGGTTTTTTCACTATAAATCCTTTCTGTAAGAGGTCATCACCTAAAAAAGTGAAGTGGGTCCCATGCGTCGTTTTCAAGATATGGCTAACTGAAATATCACCAACCGCCACCGGGGCCACTAAAAATCGACTGGTTGAATTCAATACTTTTAATTGAAGATTTCGAAAGGTTTATATCTGAAATTGATTATCGTAAAATTTTTTTAAAAAAATTTAATTTTTGCGAAAGTTATAAACAAATGAATTTTCAGACGCTTTTTTTTAAATGTCAATTTCTCAGCGACTAATTGATAAAAATTAACGAAAATTTAATGGCGTGTACAGAATTAGTAGCAGAATCAAGACATATCGCACACATGGAAAAAATTTAATTTATCAATAAATAATTAATTTTGCAATAAACAATTGACGATTTTACCATGTTCTCCTTGTGTTAAAAAATTTTTTTTTACGATTACATTCCTTAACAAGTTGAGTTCCAAGGAAATTTTGGGCAATCCTGGCAAAATTGACACCAAGTAAATTTTCATACATTTTATTAAAAACGATAGAAACTTTCTGTATTTAAATCAATTTGTTGAAATTTAATATGATTTTCTCGGTTTTTTAACTCTTTGTTAGGCAGACACCGGTGTCTGTCACGGCACTGGGGATCAACATAATATGCTTTATATTTCGCTTGCAGACACAAATATGTCTGTAAATGCTTTTCGAGAAGAAATAATTTTATCTCTTATAAATTCTTCGGAAAACATAAGAGTCTCCAACTACAGATCAGATAATAACCGACCTTAGGAAAAAAAGTCAATGGCAGCCCACCATTTCGTAAAAAAAGCCCGGTAGCGCTCGTATAGGCCGAAAGTATTGCCGAGGTTGCTACCAGAAAAGAAAATTAGGACAAATTCCACGTTCTAAAATTTCTAAAGTTGTGACTTATTGTGACGATTGCATAGGGAAGCCGCCTATGTGCCTTAACTGTTTCAATGATAAACATCTGCTTAACGCCTAACATAATATAAGAGAAAATTAACACATACATACATAATATATATGTACCATAAATATTTTTACTGTATGTATATTTTAGGAATAATTTCTGTTTAGTTTTTAATATTTCTAAGCCTTATTTACTAATCTACCCGTGTTTCTAAAACCCCACATTTGAAATAAACCTAAATCTGTTATAATTCCATTGTAAAACGTGTATTTTTTATGCCATGAAAAAACTCTTATATAAGAAGTTATGTCCAAAGCCTTAGCAGACACTTTCGATACTAATATGAATGGTATCAGCAGACACTGCCGACTGTTGGGTAAATATGTTCACTGGTGTCCAACAGACACCGGTGTCTGCCGTGGCGCACGTGGCAAGTATTCGGACAGACACCGGTGTCTGCTGTGGCACTCAACCTGTTAAAATATACACTAATTGATCCTGCAAAAATATTTCAGAGCACTCGATCCGAAAAAAAGATATGAATTTTTTAACGTTGATGAAAATACGCGGGACTTCGACCGAGGCCGGAGCGCAGCGCCGATTAACCGAGCACTCGTGCCTATTTGTTCGCTTATGTTTTTACTAAAGAATCTTATAAAAGAACTATGCATTTTTTAAATAATTTGCCTGTTGATTTATTTATTTATTTATTTACATCGATTATTTATTTTTTACTATTTTCACAACTGTAGATTCAGAGTAGCTTGAAAAAATCTTAAATTCTAAAGAATTTTGAATGCAGACGACACGCGTATAAACAAATGAAAAAATCGCATGACACGCGTCGACTTGTTTTTTCATTTCATACGCATTACGTCTGTTTTTACGATGACACCACCTCCAACGTGCTGTAATCCTTTCAATAAAGGAAGACATAATAGTGTGAAAAATAAGTTGTTTTTTTTTTTTGTCAGATAAGCAGGACCAAAAGTTCAGTGATTTGTGTGGATCGTTTGTTTGTGTTTCGTGTAAAAGGCGGCTGTATGAAAGACTACTAAAGATTCCGCTCAGTTTAAAAAAGCAGTCGAAGTTTCAGAAAATCGAACAGAAAAAGAAAGGATGTAAAAAAAGATGGCGATGAAGAGAAAGAAGAAGTGGAATCAGAATACGCGTGCCGTCTGCATTCAAAATTCTTTAGAATGTAAGATTTTTTCAAGCTACTCTGAATCTACAGTTGTAGAAATAGTAAAAAATAAATAATCGATGTAAATAAATAAATAAATCAATCAACAGGCGTAGTTATTTAAAAAATGCATAGATATTTTATAAGATTCTTCAGTAAAAATATAAGCGAGCAAATAGGCACGAGCGCTCTGTTAATCGGCGCTGCGCTCCGGCCTCGGCCGCAGTCCCGCGTATTTTCATCAACGTTTAAAAATTCATCTTTTTTTCGGATCGAGTGCACTGAAATATTTTTGCAGAATCAATTAGTGTATATTTTAAGGAATGTAATCGTAATTTTTTTTAACACAAGGAGAATATGGAAAATCGTCAATTGTTTATTGCAAAATTAATTATTTATTGATAAATTAATTTTTTTTCCATGTGTGCGATATGTCTTTTGATTCTGCAACTAATTCTGTACACGCCATTAAATTTTCGTTAATTTTTATCAACTAGTCGCTGAGAAATTGACATTTAAAAAAAAGCTTCTGAAAATTCATTTGTTTATAACTCGCAAAAATTATTTTTTTTTTTTAATTTTTAGGATAATCAATTTCAGATATAAACCTTTCGAAATCTTCAATTAAAAGTATTGAATTCAACCAGTCGATTTTTAGTGGCCCACTTCAGAAAGTTTGACTCACGATGATAACAAAATCCGTACCCTCTGAGCTTTTATCATCAACGGTATCAACGGTAAGACAAAAATTACGTAAAAAAAAACAAGTCACTCTTTTACTAAAAAAACACGCACTTTATAGTTGCTTTACACAATCACAATTTACATCAGGTTTTACATGTCGTCCCTGTTTTTACAAAGTGACGTATATGGTACATTTTCTAAAAATCTAGCTTTTTTATTATTTTTTTTTTGTTCACACGCTCTGTACAGACATGTGAAGTGGTATACAGGGTGATCGATTTATCATAGGAAGTGATAGATTTTTGTGAATGGTAAATTACTTTTACTCACTTGTACTCAAAACTAAGGCAATGATAAAAAATAAAAATCTTTAGCACGCTAAGCGTCGCGAAGCCTCAAATATTTTTTTAGTAACATACCTTTTTAGTTAGTTACAGTTACAAAAGTATATCAATTATGAAGTTTGTTTCTTCTGTTTAACATTTTTTTGTATTTTGAATATTTAAAAAGTTATGGTCGATTCTTAAGTGAACTATCTGTTTTTCTCGTAAACTGCTAGCCAAATGAATATAATTTCTGTAAAGAGTATATCGATTAACTTGCCGTTACCAATGCCAGAAGGTCTTTCTTTTTCAGGCAGGAAAAAAAAATATATTTTAACTTAACGATGCTAACCATTGCGATGTCTCGATTTTTTGGCAATACGCCTTTTTTTACGATTCGTATTTTTTTACATCTGAATCTGCTAAATAGTCTATTTCTAAATTTTACACCATTGAGGACATATTCTAATGCAAATAGGAATTGAGTAATAAACCGTATTCAACTTTAAAAACTCCCGGGATGTAACTCGTACGTGTTCAGCATTTTATAGTTTAAAATTCTGAACGATTAAAATGTATCACATTATATTTCAAATTTATTTTCTTGACGTCTCCCTGATTGTTGCTTTAGGATAAGTGTGATACTATTTGTGAAGAACAGTTTTTCGTTTAATTTTTTTGTGAAAAAAGTAAATACATACATACATAATATTTAAAAAACTGGACGTTTTCCACGAAACACCGATCTATTGTACTTTTCTCGACGGGCGTTTCGCCAACTAAGTTAATTATTTAACAACACAATGATTTCTAAACTGTCAAAAGCATCCAACTGTCTACTGTTCCTCGGGAATTTTCGTCTTTCGTCCACTGAAATATGGCAGAACGGAAAAATCTTGTGTTGCCCAACACGTTTTTGACCAACCATAGGATAGACATAAATAATTTAAAATTAATTAGAAATGTAACAAACAGTAGACAGCTGGATGCTTTTGAAAGTTTCTTGAAGCATTGACTCGATACATCACATTCTATATTTCTTTATGAAGACAGAAATCACGTGGGCAGATCTCGTAGAGGCTTTTTGTCGCGAGTAATTAACAGTAATTTGTGTAATAAATTAATACATTGAGCTGTTATTTCTTTGTCTGATTGTTGTCTTTGTCATTAACCATCAATAATACAATCAAAATATAAATATAATGACATCCTATCTTACTAATCGCAAGCAGAAAATAATAGTAAATACGGATAATGTATCTGAAACAAAATTGCTTGTTTCTGGTGTCCCACAAGGGTCAATATTAGGTCCATTGCTATTTATATTATATACTTCTGATTTTTATAGTGTTTTAAAAAAATGTCAGTCTCATTTTTATGCAGACGATACCCAAATTTATTATACCTTCGATCGCAGTCAAATGCTTGAGTCCATAGATTACATAAATGGAGATATATCTAACCTTGTCAACTATTCAAAAAGACACTGCTTAAAGATCAATGCTTCTAAATCGGCGGCGATTGTTTTTGGTACGGAAACATGTAGAACTCTTATTATAAATAATTCTAGCATCTTTGTGGCAGCAGAAAAATTAAATTTCGTCGATTTATTTTTAATTTGAGACGAACTGATCATGTATCAGATAAGCTTAAGTATAAAAAATATTTAAAAACCAGTGAACCAGTATAGGACGATACATTTTCTTTAGATTGTTTTTTGTTTGTTTGTTAGTTGATAGCTGTAAGACTTAATATTAGGTATATAATTAATTGTGCAACTGGTGATGGTTGAGTAATTGAGCATCCGCTGTGGCTGGACTCCGCCATCTGTTTGTAAATAAAGGCACGTTATTATTATTATTATTATTATTATAACAGGTTATGTCTTCGCCAAAACGAAAAAGCATATAGAAAATACCCAAATTTAGGAAAAACTTAGGAGACTTTTTCATAACTTACATATATTAATATGTATGTGTTTAACAATACCAATTGTAAATTTTAACTTCGGATATTTTCACCATTACTTAGAAGTTTATTTATTTAGAGTTAAATGTTCAGAGAACCAAAAAATAAGAAGATACTGAGTTGATGTTATTATTCTTTTTAATATTTCTTTTTATTGTTTTTAATATTTATTTTTATGTATGTTAATTTTTATGTAGTTATTTCTCTTCAAGGTTTATTTATTTTCTGGCGTATTTAGGCGAGCAGAATTTTTTGAATCTAGTTAAAGTTGAATTTTTTGTTTGCCCTATATAATTTTCATCAAAATATTTACAACTTATTTCATAAATCCCAGGCTTCTCGTTGTTATTTCTTTTATCGTCTGTGTTGCCTGAAAGCTTTCTCCTCGCCAAATACCGACTATATGTGGAACTAAAGCTCCAAACGCGCCGATACAAAAGCGACTTCCCCCAGATAACTATAATACGATTTGAGGGTGTCCCAGTTTATTAGGACATAGTTGAATTCTCCAACCACCTGTCAAAAGCTGTCTATGCGACGCCGACATCCAATCAGATATGCAAATGTTCCTCGGCTGGAGATTCATTGTGGGGGGATGTAGTAGGCGGTAAGTTGCAGAGGTATTCGAAGATTAGATGATGCAGCGAGGACGAAACAAAAGGACCTGTTGTGAATTCAGGGCAAATCACCTCAGGTACGCAAGATTCTAGATAAGCTAACTAGGTGTATTCTATATTAATTATATTAGTTTACAAATTTGAACATTTGTCTTCCTCCATATTTTTTTTGCAACGTGTATGTTTACTGATGTAAAACATAACGCGTCATCCAAAAAAAAAAAACATCAACAAAGTTGACCGAGCTTATTCTTAATCTTAAGTTATTCTTAATCTTAAATGTATAACCCTATTCAATTGTCAAGTGTGTGTAGAGTTATAACAGTATTTATTTTACAATTGAAGCGTTGAAATATCAAAGGAGCTATGTGCCAAAAATAAAAAACGGAGTAATTTAAAAAGAAAGTGTATATTGTTATTTTTTTAACGATTACAAAATAAACAAATTAAAACTAAACATATATACGGCCGCTACATTGGTTTTTAAGGTTAACTAAAAATAATAACAACATACAAAACTAACAACATAAAAAAATCTAGAAAAAATGAGAAAGGGGCCAAGTGCCTTACTCTATATTGAGGAGTTTTTTTTATAGAAAAGTTGATGTTCTGCTTTTTCCAAGTATGGTATCATTGATAATAAGTGTTTTGTTTATTATCTGTTATTTTGTTTTCATTTGGCAAGGCAAGTAATTCAATGTTATTTAAATCAGGGGGCGTTTTACCTTTTTTTAATATATTTGTTTTCTTTCCACGGTGCCAACTCACTAAAACTTTCTTTGGAAATAAGGACGCCAGGGTTATTTTTGTCTAACTTCAGATGGACAACTTTACTGATGTTTACATTTTTGAAGTTGATAATGGTGTCTGCTGAAGATTGAGTATTGAAAAATCGTTCACACATGTCAACTACCTCAAACCGACCTGTGTGAGTACTATAAAGTCACCAGATTTTGATCTTTCCAAAGACGGACATATTCAGCTGGTTCACATTGACGAAGCTAGAGTTAAAATTTCGCGCCGTGAGGCGCCAGCTAAATAGCGCCGCAGGCGAAAATTTTTAAAACTTTCAAGGTCAAGGTCAAGGAAAACGCGTGACCTTGAAAATTTTTAAAACTTTCAAGGTCACGCGTTTTCCTGACACTTCAGAATTTCAATGAAAAATACATTTACATAAAAATATAAACTTTCACAAGGATACTTTTTGGAATTTGATGCCTTTTTGAAATACTAATATTTAATCACGATCAATACGATACGTCGATACGTCTTCAAATTAACCTAGAAGACGTAATTACGGACATTTTAATCAAAAAATTTCAATGACGGACAGTTTGACGGACTGCTCTTGAAGACGGACAAGCTTTCTGAATGACGGACTGTCCGTCCTAATAACGGACGTCTGATCACTTTAGAGTACTAGAAGGAATAATAGTTTTTAAGTCTTCAGGCACCATTGCCTTTACTTTCCTTTTGCGTTTTTCTATTAATGAAAAATCACGGTCGCACTGTAAAAAACCACTCCAAGCTTGGACTGTCTTTTGCCGGGATGATATTGTTTTTACGAGATTGATAGGCTTTGCCCGAAACTTTTAACTTTCTTTGAGCCTCCGCTACCGGTCCAGTACCGCCGATGTTTTTCCATTTTGAAGATTTTATTTAATGAACCCTTACAACAAAGCGTAAACAATAAACAGACCTGAGAGACGCAACGACTTGATACACGAATGCTGTGATCTGATTTCATCATAGAGTGGCACTTAGCACCATAATACTTACCAAGGCACTTGACGATAGAGCCACCTGTCGACGTAAAGCTAAAGCGTAAAATAATTTTTTGGCCCATGGCTCCTTTCTTACATTATGCCTAAGGGCACTAAGTCCCTTTCTATAGTAATATATCAAATCAGCAAAAAACACGCTTCAATTGTGACAACCACTTGTCAAAAGTTTGACAACCACTTGTGAAAAGCTTCGCTCCAAGCTTCGACACAACTGTTGTTTCCATATCTATATCTCTCGTTCATAGTCATAACATTTTTTTATTCTGGTGTTTGTTTGTAATCTGAATATTTACTTTTTATGTTTATGTGATGGCAGAATCAGAGTGCACGATACGTTAAAAAAGTGTAACCAGTTAGAAATGTTCGTATCCCTGGAAAAATGAATGTGAAGTACAGTCGAGCAGTTACACCAAAAAACATAATTTTAGGCTTCTCTTCATATTAAGCTTGTTGAGGATTTTTGAAACATGGACTGTATATCTTATATTGGTATTAGGTTATCGGACACAGGTTATTAGGCGGTAAATTTAAATAAAATTTCTTTAGCGAATAAAGCTTGACTTGAAAACTTTGTAAAAGTACTTGACAAAAAAATGAGCATTATTCAAATACTCGCAAAATGTTATTCCAAGGTTATCTGAAGCCAAACTTAAATACATAATATGTAGAACAATTTAAAAAATCAGTTTTGAGATTGTGAAAATTTTAAAAAATTTGTAGTTGAAAATGCTGCATTTACATTTTTTAGAGTGTTGGTCCATGAACTTTTGGGAAATAAAAAAGTGGAGACTATGGAGTCTTGACTTCTTCAAAGTTTTTTATAATTACCACAAAATGGGTCTAAACATCGCTGTCTAGATTCCCCCTCGATTTTTTCATGAGAATCTAGAATGTATGAGTGATGTACAAGCTGCATGTTTTCATCAGAACTTAAAATAGCTTGAGCTTAATCAGATCTTAAAATAGCAGGGCAGCTTAAGCAGCTTAAGCAGAGACTATTACCAGACTAAACTAGGAGGTTAGGGTTGGCTGGTGGTAAGAGAATTTATTCAAATAGAGAATACAGAAAAATGAGTAAGATGGTCCATTTTTAGATTTATTTGTATGAAAAAGCTGTTTATTTGTTATAAAATAGCAATAAACATATATTTTTTAATTCTGATAGTGATCGAGTTTTTTTTAAATAAATTTGGATTTGGCAACCTCAGCTCAATGTTAAAAACATCGTGATATGTGAGTTTCTGAATATGAACAAATAATGTGTATGGATGTTTATTAATCAAATTGAGAATTTAATCATCAATTGGAGCAGTTTTTGAATAATCATAAGAATCCAAGAAACCATCGAAAAATCTTTTTTTCGAAATTTTTCCTTGTCTTTTAAAATACAAATACACGGACAATATACAGACCAAATAAATTTTTTTCGATATGTTCATCATAAAGCGATTTTAGATAATTTAATTTTCTTTAATTGTATCTGTTATTGAGCCCTGTGCAACAACTTTTCGCTGAGTTATCGCCGTTTAAAGCAAAAATGTCATTGTTGACTTTGATAATCAATTACTCGGGAAATAATGAACGTACAGAAAATTCAAGTAGGGTTTTGAAAACTAGAAAGTGTACTTTACAAGCAATAATGATTGTTTTTTTCTAAAAAAAATATTTCATAACGAGGTTGTTGATTGAAAAAGAGGTAAAACATTGCATAATTAGGGATATTTGCATAACTTGACATAACTTTGCAAATAATGGATAGACTAAGGATATTGACTGCAACTTTTCAACCCTAAAATAACCCAAAGAAACCCTTATATTTCAATGCAATCCTACCTAACTTAACATAGGTCAGTTGTGGCCAACGTAGTGTTCTCTATTTTTACAGATATTTCTTTGTGTATAGAAACAAGATGATCTCATTGTTAACGTGTTCAAGGTAAATACATTTAATAAATTCGCTTTCTTGCCTCAGGCATCCTAATTATATATCAGTTAACCAACATCGGCACCGTAGAAAACTATCACTTGAATCTCGAATGAAAATGTTACAACAAAAAATGTAGACGATGGCGACATACCAAACAGAAACGAATTTACCTGGATCCTATTAACTTTAGATTTATAATCTGCTCCTGGCATGTCGTTCAAAATTCCCGTCTGAGTGTTTTAGATTGCTTCATTTGCATTACCGTCGAAATCGTCTTGAACTCCAATCGAAGGATAGTTAGAGCTTTCTCCGCTCTCATGGGATTTGCGCATTCGGAATCAGTAATGACTAAGTAAATAGTCTAAAAACGAGACGCTCCACAGAGGCGTACACATCATAAACGATCAGGGAAAAAGGTAAAAATCTCATAAATGTCAAAAATAAAATATAAAAAATTCAAAATGTCACTGTTTTACAGGGTTCCGATTAGGTAACCCTATTCTAACAATTTTAGAATAGGGGGTTTCAATGTGGTAGTTTTTTTCAAAACAAAATTGGAAATTTCCGATTTTCTCAAAAACCGTTCAGTTTAGGTACTGTACTTCTTCATAAACGTACCCTTAAAACTTATAGTACAATTCAAAAATATACTAACATACAGGGTGATCCATTTAAAACAAGGAAGTAAAGGCGACTTTAAGGGTAACTAAAGGTAGTCGTGAAACAGCGTATACTGGGTGTTTCACTGTAAATGGACCGCCCCTTAAATTTTTATTTGGCTTTATATAAAAAAATGTTAAAGATAAAAGTTGTAGGGTACAATGTTCAGTTTTTTACGATATAGTTTTCACGTATATAGGGTGTCGAAGAAAAGCGTGATAAATAAAAGTATTTTTTTCTTATGGAACACCCTGTATATTATATCACTAAATAATTGAGTTCATCTATATAATTACGGATATATACGTATATAATTTATTATACATATTTTAAAAATCCAAGCAAAAAAAACGCCTATTTCCATTTTACATGTAGTAGGCAATGGATTCAAGCATGGGCTTGCAATTGTTCGGACACCTTACAAAATTGGCTGAATTAGAAGAGGTTGTCTCAAAAATGTACAGAAAAGTGTTGCAAAAGCCTATAAAACTTTGAAAAATACAGCTTCCATCCTTAGCTAAGCCGACAATGGTCCAATATTTAACCCAAGCTGATACAAGAACATTTGACATTCTGCAGAAATGTGTTTAAATAAATAAAATAATAAATCACACCACAGAAATTGACATTCTCCCTCTAAGAGTCATTACAACTGTGCAGAGGGAGAATACACATGGAAAAGACGTAGGACATACAATCAAACCCTGTGACAGGTGCCAATTGCCACAGGCGGGATTCGAACCCGCGCGGATAATAGCTCTCGGAGTAATCGCCATCTACTCACCTGGCGCTTTGCCCACTGAGCTATCGCCGAGGTGTTAGAGAAACTAAAAAGGGATCAAAACTTCTTCTATAAAATGTTGTGGTGATGAGTCCTGTTTTAGCATTGCAGGAATTCCAAATAGGAAAAACATTCATTACTACATTCCTTACAATCCCACAATGTTTTTTAAAGTGAAACATTCTGGCTGTCGATCTGTAAACATGTGGGGTGGGATAAAAAAAGAATAAAATTTAGGGTCCGATTTTTTTTAACCATTCGCTGACCGGTGATCTTTACCTTGACAAGCTGCAGAACGACATTAAAGATTTAGTCAATTTAAATGAAGCACATGAAACTGTATTTCAGCAAGATGGGACACCACCCCATAATGTTGGCTTAGTAATTCTTTTAATGAAAAATATGAAACCTGGATTGGAAAATGTGGAACATTCAAGTGGTCGCCGAACAATCCAAGCCTAACCCTCTTAATACCTTTTAAAATTTTTATAACATAGTATAAAACAAGTCGCTTCCCGCTGTCTGTCTGTCCCTATGTATGCTTAGATCTTTAAAACTACGCAACGGATTTTGATACAGTTTTTTTTAATAGATAAAGTGATTCAAGAGGAAGGTTTATATGTATAATACATGCATAATATAGTAGAGAAACACTGATGATTTTAGAGGTTTATAATGTGATGTCGTAAACACCATGCGAAGCCAGGGCGGATCGCTAGTAATATAATATATCTAAAAGAACACAACAATGTTGCATTATTAAAAGAAATTATACAAAATGGCTTTGAAGCAGTAAATACAAATCCACTTTGGATAGTCAAAGTCCTTACCTAATAAATTTAAAAACTGATTTTCAGTGTTACATCTACTAGGTTAGGAAGTAAAAAGGCAAGAAAATTTTTAATTCTTTAGATTTTGTGATATATCTGAACAATTGCAAGCCCATTCTTGAATCCATAGCCTACTACGTGTAAAATTTACATAGGCGGTTTTTTGCTTTGATTTTTTAAAATAAGTGTGATAATTTATAGGTATATATATTTGTAATCAGAGAGATGAGAATTAGGTATATCACCAATTATTTAGTGATATAATATACAGGGTGTTCCATAATAAGAAAATACATTTTTATTTATCACGCTTTTCTGCAACACCCTATATACGTGAAAACTATATAATAAAAAGCTTGGTACAATGCTTTTTATGATATAGTTTGGTATCCATAAAAGTTGTACCCTACAACTTTTGTGTTTAACATTGTTTTGTATAAAGCAAAATAAAAAAAGTTAAGGGGTCCATTTATTGTGAAACCCCCGGAACAGATATCCTGTACATTTTTTCGGGGTGTGGAACACCTGGCAACACTGGTTGTTTTTCGTCAGCCCTAACAAAGAGACGGCTCAGCGGTGGGTAATTTAATAGCGAGCGGATCTCCAGTCGACTTACCCAGCCACCGGAAAATTCGATTTCATATTTCGTATTAGCGGTATATAACTTCGCCCGATTTATTACGTTTTTGACGTTGGGTTTTTAATGAGGAAGATGAAAGCGGATTACGGCCTCGTGAGTTTATTAGGCCTGGTCGGGAGCGCCTATCCGGTGTCATGACCGCAGAAGCGCGTTTCGTGTGTATAAACTTTGCGGAATCATTAAATTTGAGTTTAATAAGCGGGTGCAGACCCAACTGAGAAGTAATTTATAGAGAATTCTTTCTCGTGCAAAAATAAAATTAAAAAAATAAACGATTTATAAAAAAGAAAAAAAAGTACCTATATCGTATGCCGATATCCCGATTTATGTAAAATAAACGTCGATATTACAGTTAGAAGGCGAATATAAAAATATTACAGGAAGAACACAAGAAAGCGACTTCTCATACAGTTATATAAAATGAAACATTAAAAGTTGGTATTTCCCATTCGAACGGGTGGTTTTCTATAAATTGTGATTTTAATGAAATTCAACATGTAGGTAAGTATGTAGATACAGTTAGCTGAGATATGCCTACGAGGAATATTTGGTATTTTAAAGAAATAGCTTTTAAAAACAGCACCGGGCTGAAGATAATCCACATCTGTTGAGATCACCCACTTTCCATATAACATTTTTCTAAATACCGGGTGTCCCAGAGATTTCTAACCCATTTTGATCGAGAATATGTTTTGACAGAGCAAACTTAGAAGGATGCGGTTTTCGCCAGTCGATTTATTATTTCAAAAAAGTTTTGTTTTCAAAATGTTAAATACTTGTTACTTGTCCTACAGGGTGTTTCTGAAATACGGCCAAATTCAACATTAAAATTCACCACTATTTTGAATACAACACCCATATATGTTTGCGGCAAACAAAAACTGCATTATTCTGCTTTCCAAGAATGTATGGTTTGTTACACTTTATTTTCAAACTTTCGTTTGGTGTAAACATATGCCGAGTGTTGTGTTCAAAGTAATGGCGATTTTTTACATTGAAATTTATCATATTTCCAAAACTCCCTGTAGGGCAAGTAATAAGTTTTTAATGTAGTAAAAAAATACTTACTGAGAAAGTAAAGCAATTGACCAAAACCACATCCTTCTAAGTTCCCTGCGTGAAAAATGAAAACATGGGTCAGAATTTTCTGGAACGTCCAAAACACGATGTTTTTAAAAATCAAATTACTAACCTATTTTGAAAGTAAAGTGTAACAAACTATACATGTTTGGAAAGCGGAAGAATGCAGCTTTTGTTTGATGTAAGCAGATATAGGGTACTGTATTCAAAATAGTGGTGAATTTTACCATTGAAATTGACCATATATCAAAGTATTTAACATAGTACGAAAAAACTTTTTGAAATACTAAACCGACTGGCGAAAACCGCGTTCTTCTAAGTTCGCTCTGTCAAAAGATATTTACGGTCAAAATGGGTCAGAAATCTTTGGGACACCCTGTACGTGTGCTGGTATAGAGGTTGACCGTCTTCTTTGCCTTTGCTTTCTTTTACCTAAACGTCTTGGTAGTGATGAATATATTAATTATAAAATAATCACCAAATATGAGGAGATTGATAAGTGTTTTGCAATAACAAATTGCAATGCAATTTTTTACGTAAACTTCAAAAATTCATTGATGCTGAGAGGGGGGATTTAGGACGTTAAGAATTAAGACTTTAAAATAGAACCTACTGTTTGAACCTTCTTTAAATATTTTACTACTTTTTACCTATGTTAGATATATTTTTTTCTGTTAAATGTATTTTTAAAATAGTTTATGTTAAAGTCGTGTTCTCAAAACCATTAGCAGTAAGTGGAGGAGATAAGATACACACAAATAAATATGAGGTAAAAGTACATAACAACGTTGGCCACAACAGAGCTACGTTTAGTTATGTAAAACCACTATATATAACCATATAGTGGTAAAACCATATATATTTTTTTTCTCATTTTTACTAGTTTCACATTCAGGAAATCTAGGCTTATAAATGCCAGTGTTAACAAAATTCTCTAATAGCTTATGCTATGACAAATATATTGTCAAATTTAGAAATGTCGAGTCTTTTCACTTTGCAGCACAATACGAGTATTTCATATAATTCGTGTTTAAAGTCACATTATTGTTAACGTTTAGTATAATAGTAATTATGAATGACAGCGATGAAATTAGCCTTACTCCGCCTGAGCTTCAAATAACTGCAAAAAAAAGCTACAAAGAATTATTACCTGGAAACACTGTCTTGGAAGTCCGATAAATATTGTATTTTTTTGCATCAGTTTTTATTTTATTTACTCAGAATGCCACAATTAGCGAACTTTTCAGTCTAAGTCATAATTATTTACAGATTAAAATTTCCCAGTCACCAAATTTTCTGCAAAAACGTTAAAGAAGTATTTTTATGAAAATAGAAATTAAAATAATAGCTTTAACGCCCTGTATCTTGGTTACTATTAACTTTCGGACTAATGTATTTATTGCTGGCAACGTAAATATTTTTACCTAAAACCGTTTTTAGTGGGACACCCTGTCTATATTGCACAGGGTTTATTTTTTGAAATTACAAAAAAAGTTCTTCAGAAGTTATAGAATTTTGCTTAAATTTTTATAACACGATATGAGCAAAAACAATTGAACATCAGAAACGATAAAACTGAACCAAAGGTTTGCTTTTTTTTTAAATTGAACACCCTATATATTACACCATATATATTGCAAATTCTCATTCCTCGAATTTTTTCCTTTTCAAAAATATATACCTATGTTTGCTTCAGAAGGTCGCAACATATTTCAAAAATCAGTAAAAAAACTTCAAAGTTAACACAATTTGACAAGTTATTACGAGTTTATTATTGAAATTAGAAAAAAAGTTCAAGCAGGAGTTATAGATTTTTGCATATATTTTTATAATGTGATATGAGGAAAGGACAATTGAAGATCAGAAACCAAAAAACTGAACCAAAGTTGGAACACCCTATATATTATTGCATATTCTGGTTCTTTAAATTTTTTTCCTTCTCAGAAATATATAACATCTCTATGTTTGAGACATATTTTATTTAAAAAGTAATTAGCGACAAGGGATCGTAGCTATCATTACCAACGGAACCAGAAAAAAAAGAAGAACGAAGAATAAAAAAGAAGAAGAACTGTCATTTAAAAAGTATTGAGCTGTATTGTATTAATTTATATTTATTACTAGTTGTGTAAAACAAGAATAGTGTTTAGAGAAAAGGAATTAGAATGTACAATAATATACAGGGTGTTCCATTTTAAAAAAACAATACCTTGATTCAATTCATATTATGAGCGACCACTAACGTTATTTTCCAAAAGCCACAACTCATCCGCCACGGAAAAACTATACATATTTTTCCGGGAAACTGCCCTAATAAATCCAGCGCTCACTGCAAATTGGCAGTTCGAAACTTCTAGCTAAACTCCGTATTAAATCTACCTACTTCTAGCGTTATAGAGAGAAATTATCGATCACTTTAAACTCCGCGCTAAACAAACATGACCGTTTTTATTATGTTTGTGTTGGAAACGTCGGAAAATTCGAGGGAAGACGCGGCTCCGGCAACGTCTCGTTACCGATTCTGTTTCGTCGGTGGCGCAGTGCGCCCCAGTTTCCCGCATTTTTAAGAAAAAAGGAGGGCATCGAACGCCGGGCGAAGTTCGGAATACTAAGAAGTCCTCCTTAAAACAAAAGTTGTTCGAACGGGTAAATTTATATACGCCGAGTTAATTAAAACGTCCTATTATCAGCGGAGAAGAGGAAATCGACAAAAAGGGTTGCTTCCGAGGATCTGAGCTTTTTAAGTATTCAGACTTATCTGTAAACGTCGAGATTCCGAAACAATGTACGAATAGGAAAGGAAACTGCCGTCAACAGTTTCTAAATCTGCCTAACAGATGAATTAATAAGAATACGTCTAATTTGTAATCGCATGGCTTCCGGGAGGAAATACTCAAAGGTCAAAGTTCCTTTGATCTCCGAGTCCATCTATGATTTATCTTTAGAAGCTACCTACTTCTAAAGATAAATCTCCTGTAAAGACTGTGTGCAAAGAGTAGGTATATTGAGAAAAGCAGGTCAGTTGTAACCAGTGTAAAAGGTTTTAAGCAACAAAAAATTTAATTATGCATCTGACTTCAGAAGATAATGACTGAAGAAAAGTACAAAACTCGTACTCGTACAAAAAGCTTTTGACTGTTTCGAACCCTCGTTTTTGGTGCTAAAAACGAATTTGTTTGAGAGGTTTGTACAGTTAATGTATAAATAACACTAGATATGAAGTTATTATATTTTTCTATTTGATAATTTGAATACAATGACAACCCAATGATATCTCTTACATAATAGACTGAAATAGATAAAAGTCTGTCCATATATTACAAGAGGGACAGATCTAAGATGTTCCATATTAGATGTTGTCATGCAATGGAATGTTTAATTTTTTTTGTAATTGCTGTTGCTTATCGTTTAGGTACAAGCCCTGTGCACTAGTGTCCCGACAGATCTATTCATTCCATTAGTCCTGTTTCCTTAAGAAATTTTAGGACAGTTTCCAATGGAGCGTCTGTTTTCTCTTTTGTTTTCTGTTCCGTTATTGCATCCCCAAAAATACAATGCCTGATAGCTACCATAAGTAAACATTCGCATAATATATGGAAGGGAGTTTCTTCCTCTTCTGCACACCTCCTACAATCGGTATTATCTTTCACCACATTTCACAATTGTGGTGTGGTGTCGCATGAGTGGACAGTACTCTTTGAATAGCTCCATTGTCAATCTCAACCCAGTTTCTACCCAATTTACCACTAAAGTTTCTACTCAGTTTAGTTAGACTGAAACTATTCCAGAATAATTCGTCAATAAAAATACGAAATTTCCTCAAACCAGGGACCCCCGCCCTGTGAGTGATAAGTTTTTGTCGTACTTGGTCCTCAATAGCCATCCTGGCTGCCCCCAGTAGCTCAAACCACGTGTGGGTTTCGGCCCTGTCAGTAGAACTTCAATGTCCCTTCTTTTGTTCCCTTCGTGATCTTGGTGTCCTTTAATCCATTTCAAAATGATAAAGTTATGTTTCGCTATTTGTACTAGCGAATCTATACAGTCTGCGAGTGTACTTCTACACGTCTAAGGCTTACAGTGCTGCTTAACTACCAGTGATGATTTGGAATCTCTTGGAAGGTTTTTGTTCATTTTTAGACCAATCTGTATACCAGACTGTTCCGTTTTGCTGGGCTGGCAACATGTGTTTGATGTCTCCCTCTTCCTCCCTTGGTATAGTCACCTGATTTGATTAATATGGGTATATACCACCTGTTCGTGAAATATGAGTCATAATGTTCCACAGCAGCCGATATGTGTTAGTTAGCTAACATAACCACAGTAGCTGTCGCACGCCATTTGCATGGATCCTGTTATTTCTAAACAGCCAAGTCTTTGCATCTTGCATAATTTTGTTATGGATCTTTTTTCTCCTGGCTATTCGCGTCTAGCTTTAAGGTCGATGTGCCCTCTGATGTGTCAGTCGCGAAATATCCGAGTAGGCAGTACTATCGAAATATGCATGAAAATATAATAAAAAGGGAATATAAAACAATTTTGTCGTCGTAAAGCAATTAGTAAAGGTAAGTAAATTAAATATAAATATTATTTCGAGTGTTGACAATTTTTTTGTAGCCATATTTTGTTGTACTGTAATTTTCGTCGTGATACATAACCTTGCTGCTGTTTGTTTACGTTAAGTTTAAATGCCAATTACAATTTTCATGTTTTCGTAGATGAATGCAAGTGAAGTGGAATTCGCGACATTAGTAAAACATGTTGGACAAGGTGTCAGGGCATATGAGGAGGGTGAAAGAATATGGAGCACCTGGAGCACCTAGAGTACAACACAGCATTTTCATCAATTTCTGATTTGCTTTTCTAAAATTAGCTTTATCATCTCTTTGGAAGCACCGTCCCCGGAAATGCTTTCATGAGATGTTCCAGGCGTTGAAACTATTTTCGCTTTTGCCCCATTCTTCCGACGGGCTAAAGGGCATTTAGGCGAAGCATCTAAAAGTAAACAATAAATTCATTACATTAATATTATTATTTTTTCATTATTAAACAACTGTTTATAACACTAATTGTTGTACATACGTTTCAATATAAAATCCATATAATCTGGAGTGCTTGAGTTACGATTATTAAAATCCTTTTTAGATGCGTGACAAAACTCGGAGACTTCGTACATGTCTTTTTTTTGTTTTTAATTTTCCCCACTGCTGCTTTGTATCCGTACATAAAATAATTTCAAGACTCTCCAATGACGTTCTGTAATTTATTTAATATTAGCATTTATACTTTTAAGAAGCGTACTGTTATTTTTTAACAAAAATAAAACAAATATGTCAAAATGAAACTTTAGATAATTTTGTGGCCAAATTAAATAACCGTTTCCCTACCATAAAATGTACATATGAAGTGGAACACAATGAACAGCTACCATTTTTACATGTATTAGTTATTAGAAATAGTGAAAATAAGTTATAGTTTGATGTATATAGGAAAGAAACCGCGACTCTTAGATATATTCCCAACGATTCACACCACCCTTTTCAACATAAAATGGCAAGCTTTAATTTTCTAATTCACCGTTTGTTAAATTTCCCCCTCAGTAAAGAGAGGTTTGAACATGAGAAATAATTAATTAAGAATATAGCTAAGAGTAACGGTTACTCAGTTCATTTAATAGATAAGTTAATAAGGAAGCATAAATTTAAGAGAACCCTGTACAATTCCACGACTTTTCGTAGAGATACTGACAATTCGAAATTTGCTTCGTTACCATATGAACCTAAATTCACCCGCGGACTAGATAAGATTTTTAAAAATATCAATATCAATTTGGTTTATAATTCTAAAAATAAACTACAGACGCTTTTGGGTAACCCCAAAGACAAAATCAACAATAACGAAAAGTCAGGAATATACGAAATAAGTTGTAAAGATTGTGATCAAAATATATTGGGCAAACAAAAAAGATCTATATTGACTAGATTTAAAAAACACAGGGCTCATTTGAAATATGGCAGAACTGAAAAATCTTGTGTTGCCCAACATGCTTTCGACAACAACCATAGGATAGATATAAATAATTTAAAATTAATTAGAAATGTAACAAACAGTAGACAGTTGGATGCTTTTGAAAGTTTAGAAATCATTAAGTGTAACAATAGTATGAATAAGGACAATGGTCCGATACCCACCAGTCCACTGTTTTGCTCTGATACACAAAGACAGTTACGGTTCAGTGAACCGTGGCAACAAATTTGGTATAAATAGTGCAAGTGTGTAGGCTAGAATATAGTTTTAATTTTCTCGTGAAGATGCCAACTTGGTTGGCGAAACGCGCGTCGAGAAAAGTGTAGTAGTTCGGTGTTTCGTAGAAAACGTCCAGTTTTTTGTTTCTACGCCGAAGGTTCCAGTACCCACTCCAGAAACTTACTTAGACAAGTATATCAACACTGCGACACTATGTTTGCATGTGCCATTTCCTTCAGCAACACATGTACAATGAATTTGGAGAATTTTTTTTGAAGACTTTCTGATTTCGTGAGGTGGTTTCTCCATAGCCGATGTCTGAAGGCACAAGGCTAGTATATCGGTTGTGTCCTTCTTATATTGTGTGATTCCACATAAAATTATATGTTTGGCATTCAATATTTTTTCACCCTCCTCATATACCCTGACACCTTGTCCAACATGTTTTACTAATGTCGCCAGTTCCACTGCACTTGCATTCATCTACGAAAACATGAAAATTGTAATTGGCATTTAAACTTAACTTAAACAAACAGCAGCAAGGTTATGTTCACGGTACGAGAATTACAGTACAACAAAATGTGGCTACAAAAAAAATATGTCAACACTCGAAATAACGTTTATATTTGATGTTGATTTTGTTGACGACAAAATTGTTTTATATTCCTTTTTCTTAAATTTTCATGCATATTTCGATATTACTGCCTACTCGGATATTTCGGGACTGACACACCAGAGGGCTTCGACCTTAAAGTTAGAGGCGAATATACCACCAAATCAGGGAAGCGTATGATGATATAGGAATTATTACTTTGGAGTGTATCCAAAGCACCTTTGCTGATTTTAATCCCCACGTTATACCAGTCATACGTTTGCACGCTCGTAGATGCAGGGGATCATTGTTGGTAGTTCTTTCCAAGTTAGTCCCAAAGTTTAGCATAGCATCTAAGACTAGTCCTAAATACATAACCGCGTTGGAGTTTACTTCCCTAGAAATGAATTTTTTTGGCCCTAAAGGTTCCTTGTTTTTTGTAAAAGCAGCCACTGTTGGTTTGGTGGGGTTGACACAGCCCCTTTTTTGTACACCATATTTTTACTATTCTCAGGGCCTATTCTGCAAACCTTTCACTAACTAGAATGGTCATTTGCCTATCCTTGCGCATGTATATTTCCTTGTTCTAGTTCCCAAAGAAGACTATCCACCACTAGGCTCCACGGTTAGTGTCCACCACTAATCCAACGTTCTAGAACTTATATCGTAGCTTTAGGACTGAAAGTATTAAGAAACTCCAAAGATAAGAGTGGGAGCAACGAGAACTTTGTTTACAAAATAATGTGTAAAGATAGTGGCGATGGTATATTGGGAGTTATTGAGATCTTCAGTTGATCAACACACGTTGAACACAAGTATTTAATATTAGATGAAATCATCTTGAAGATAAATTTTCCATCTGCGGAAGTCCTGACATGAATTATAGGAGGCGGCGCGTCGACTTCGTTCCAGGAAGTCGACGTCTAATCCCCGCATCCAATTTGCAGGGCGAAATCAACTGTCCCAGTTCGCAATGTTGGCGCGGCCACGCGGAATTAGGAGCGGATCCGGACAGAGTGCATGGGCATGTCCTGGACCGTTAGAGGCAGGTGTACAGACGGCGCGACGCGCCGGAAATGACGGGGCGCAGGGCGAGAGATTTCGCAGACGTCCACAGGAAATCGACGGCGGACTCGCCGCGCCGGGGGTCGCTCATCAATCACCGCGATGGCAAATGCGCCACATAACAACATTACGATTAAAAGATAATCGATTGCGGCCGCGGGAAAAAGCAATTTTGGGCTAATAATTATCGATTTGTTATGTTCATTAGTCTACTGGTGAGGAAGCTGAACTGCTGGGAGGCAAATTAAAAATTCCTTCTCGATGGTTTCGAAACTTGCAATTAAATGCAGTTTTATTAATATTATTACAGTAATATCTGCTTATATCGAACCCACGTATAGCGAGGTTTCGTTTATAATTATAATTAACTAGTGGGATGAGGTCAAATGTTTCCAAAAAAAAAAAACTAATTCTCACTTAGTCGACGTTTTGCAAAATTTATTTGCATCCTCAGGACTCTAAAATATGACAAACACGTAATGTCGATAATAAAACAAACTTAATACCAAACAAAGATTAAAATAAGAAATCAGGATTACAGGTTTCATATTTCATACTTAGAATTGAATAAGCTTTTTTGTTGTCGTTTGTAAAAATAAATATGAATGAAACATTGATAATATCTATAAGAAAACATTGATAAGTACAACGTACTGTCGTACATACGTGCATCGGCTATCTATCCGTAGAATTCTAATTAGCTTCTTAAAAACTACACATATAAATATAAGAAATGAATAAAAATATCTAACTTTTTTTAAAAAAGACACTAAAAATTGTAAAACTTGCTAAAATTCTTGTATACAGGGAAGCATTAATAAAACTTACATTAAAAGCGTATGTATGGTATATACATATGTAATATGTTTTTTTTTATATAGGTATTTGCCATGTAAGTGTATCTTCTAAGTTACATATTAAATTCTATATAGAATTTAATATGTTAAATTAAAATATGCCGTATTTAAATTGTCAATGTCAGTTCGTTGTTGACTGAATTACTCTTTTTAATAGCAATCATTTCATGTAAAAATCGTTTTTTTGTAATTGTTTTGTTGTCCAATAATTTTGATTTCGTCAAAAGAAAAATGATGTCCTGTATGTGCCACCAATGCTGTCTCATTTACCTTGTTCTTTTGTAAATTGTTAGCACTAATATCATTTTTTATGTTCATATATTCTTTTTTTCAAATACCTTCCGGTCTGACCCACATAAACTTTATTACATGTGCCGCATGGATTCCATATACCTATCATATTCGCTTTTAATTTATTCGGCGTTTTTTATTTTTAATTTTGTAAAAAAAATATTTTTTGAAATGTGTTTTCACTCTTAAATGCTACTTTTGTATTGTTAGTTGATAAAATTGGCTCGAGTTTTTCCAAAAGTCCTTTTACATATGGAAATTTAAAGTATTTTGTGTTGTCATTAGTAATATTATTTATGTTATTGTTACTATTATTAGTATTGTCATTAAACATTTTGTTTATTATGTGTTTTGGATACAAATTATTGTTGATGAATATTTTTGGATATTTATTTTGTTTTGTTCTTTAAAAACATCATGTGACAACATTTGAGCCCTGTTTCAAATTCTTTATAACATTGATTTTCTGTTTGAAAGGATGGTTAGAAAAGTAATTCAAATATCTTTCGGGGAAAGTTGGTTTATGAAACCAATTTTTTGTTTTGTGTAAATTGCGTGTTTGTCATATTTTAGAGTCCTGAGGATGTAAATAAATTTTGCGAAACGTCGACTAAGTGAAAATTAGTTTTTTTTTTAAACAGTTGACCTCATCCCACTAGTTCACTATAGTTACATGGAAACTGGTCACTATTCTTGCATTACATTCGTTTATCATGTTTTTTTTTTTCGTTTTCTAAATACCAAGTACGAGCTAAAGTATCATTTAATAGCATGGTAATTTTTTTTAAACATTAAATCGTCTGGTATGTATAAGTGCAAAAGTTTTCTGTTATAACGTAAAACGGGATTTTACCAGGATATTTCCCGAGTAAGCAAGGAATTCCGGGGTGTGAACACTATAGTCTTTGTTAGGGTGTTGTTGTATTAAAGACGTAAGTAAAGCTGGCATATGCCTACTCGACACGTGGGCAAATCACGTAACATGTAGTGGGGGTTGCCTCAATTATTGCCGACGAGAAGTCAATTGCGCGAATAATTTGAGTGCAGTAATCCCGTGTCAGATGGTGCTGTTGTACAACCTCCGCTGTCTACAATACTCTGTGTGTGACTTCAGCTTTAATCGTGAGTGAAGCAATATTGAAGAAAACATGCACAGCTTCTTTGAGAATTGCGCGTCATGCGACAGAGAGAGAGAGAGAGAGAGAGAGAGACAAAACACATATTGATGGAAGTGGTCCACCACTAAATTGAGGAATACTTTCGGATTCATAGTTTAGTCGACATGGCCTTGAAGGCTGACCCGCAGAAGATTATAAGTAAAAATGAACGATAAATAAATATTAATGCTTTGTGAAAATAAAAATAAATGTGCATTTATTAGGTACTATTTATTGAAGTGTTGAAGATTTTATTTAAAATTATTTGATGTAATAGAAATATTTTAAATTAGAAAATATAAAAAACCGAATAGTTAACCATAGAAGAAACCTAAAAATGAAAATACCACATAAAACCAATAAAAAAAGTATGTAGAAATAATGATTTTATGTTGTGCAAAATATTATACAGCTGGAAATAAAAAAAATGTATGAAAAATGAATACACTGAAAAAATTACAAAGTGTAAAACTTCATTTATAATTTGAATAATGTTCTTTTAAACTTTAAAATTAAAAATGCCCTCCTCTTCATAGTAAAAACTGTATAAAAACGGACCAGTTTAAACATTTTCAAAGGCATACAACATATTAATAATAGTATAATTAACATTGAAAAAAGTGAATGTCGTTTGGATACTATTTTTTTCGCTAATTAATGTAATAAGTGTAATAAGTGTAATAAGTGTAATAAGTATTAAAGTAAAAAAAAATGTCGCTTAAAACAGATAACCGAGACTGTAGTTCATGTTACAGTACGACCGATCAAAGAATTCCGACGGAAAATATGTAAGTTCATATACACATATAGAACGGAATACTTGTATATATTAATAATGAACATAATCCGTTGCTCAAATATATGAAGTCCCTTACATAATATTAAGGGGGAGATACAATTAGAAGGCCAAAAAATCATGCATTTTTCAAACTTTTTTAACTATGAAGGGATTATTGAAATTTATTAAAATTTGACATGATGTTTTGTACATGTTGAAAGAATATAAAAATATATTTTTTCGTATTTCAAAATCGCGGATTTATAATCGATCAAAAGCAGCACGTCCAAGAATGAGGCATCGACTTTCGAATTTTCATATGAAACAGTCCAATAGAAAAATTTGCGTTAATTAATGTTATAGTTTCTATGTATGTGAACCAAAAAAAATGTAGAAGAAAAAAATTGAAGAAATGTCGCAAAAAGTTTTCGAAAAAACTTTTCATATTTTGCAGTCGAATTGTATAAACTTTTCACATAGAAACTAGTTATATAGACAATCAATCCTGAAAGTTACGTCAAAATCGGTTGAGAACTTTTTGAGATATCTCGCAGATATCCCGAATTTCAAAAATGCTGTTTTGAGAACGCGTTTAAAGTTTTGATTACCTTTGATATAAAGTATTGATTAGAAATGATATGTTCTTTCTAATCAGCGATTCCAGGAGCGTATATAAGGCCTTCAGTCTCCTCAAAAAACTGATTTTGATCTTTAACTTTGACTTTGGTCTTAAAGTCCTTTCGGGCTTTCCGGGCTTACTTGGTGGATGGGAGGGAACGTTTGTCCCGCCTGTTGTCGACCGTTAGAATATATGTACGAGCTGCGCAAAGTTGTTTTTTGAAAAACGTCGAAAAAAGATGGAAGGACTTTTTTCGACGGAAAGATGGAAGGAAGGAATTTCGATTTTCGGTTTTCACCATTGTATTCTACGGGAAATTTGCTGTATTTTTAAGCAAAAAAAAAAACAATCTATTTTTTGGATCTTCTAATAAGATTGAGATCTCCCCCTTAAGTAGGTACGGCATATAAATCATATTGGACTAACTGGGGTATACTTTTCTATGAGCGACGTTTTATGCTCATAGGTATGTAGATATGTATATCTTTTAGCTGGTCAACTGTTATTTACAAGATGCGCGTAAGTTACTTACTCATTCCACTCCCTTACGTCTCTATACTTCTTTAGCCGGTCAGACCAGTGGCGGTGGGCTATAAGGTGCGCTGGTGCGCGCGCACTACCGACAATTTAGCATTAATAATTTTATTTAGTAATTAATGGATGCATTCTTAATGTATCGCCTTGCCGCATCCCTAGCGTTAATACCATCTGAATATTATTTGGCATATCTCCAACGCCACTGGTTTCCGATCGCGGCGCGGGGTCGACACGCGCAATACGAAAAAGCGGCACGACGATCATGCTTCCGTGCAATACGAAAAAGCGAACGCGTATTGTTACTGCTTGCCCCTCTACAATTATTACGCGTAGTGGGCAGATCCTATAGATATGAGGTACGGAGTTTAAGAGCGCACGAGAGTTGTCGATCGGTTGGTTTGTGAATTGTTTTCGTACATTGCGATTGCTGTTTTATCGCTCACGTTTTATAAATATAAACTCGGTTACAATCTAGTTTGGAATAATGAATTATATTCAAAACTTATTAAAAACTCCATTCTCTAGCTTGAGTTTGGAGGGAAAAAGTGCAAATTAAAACTCTAGGTAGGCCCACTCCACAAATTAATTTAAAATTATCCGTGAAAGGAAAAAAGTAAACGATTTGTAAGAACATTTAATAATGACTTATTTAAAAAACATTTGTGGTTAAGTGGATGCGATGTATTGAACGCAGTGTTTTGTTTGGCGGAGAAACACCTTGGACCAAAAATGGAGTAACGGATTTAAATCACATAAACGAGAAAATAAAAAAAACATGCAAATTCTGCTGGACACATGAAAAATGTTTTGAATTTAGCCATGCTAGGCACTGCAAATATTGCGACAATGCTCGATTCTGCTCATCAACGAGCAGTGGCAGCACACAATGAAGCGGTTTCAAAAAACAGGTATGTTTTAAACATTATTATTAACTGTATTCGTTTTTTGTGGAAAATTTCTATTTAAAACGAATAAAGACATTTTTGCGCAACACCATGTGCCAGGAAAGACTGTCGGTTTTGGCTATGCTCTCCATTGCAGTGGCGGTGCGTGATATTTCAGTTAGCCATATCTTGAAAACGACGCATGGGACCCACTTCACTTTTTAGGTGATGACTATACACCTCTTACAGAAAGGATTTATAGTGAAAAAACCGTCAGCAAAGTTTGCGAAAAATTTTTCAAAAACACTGGAGCACTCCCTGGAGTTCTCAGTAACGCTCTGTGGAATATTTGCAGTATATATTTTTTTCATAATCTAGAAACAAATATAAGGAGACATTTTCGATTTGTTACAAAATATTTTTGTTTCAAAAAGTTATGACCATTTTAATTTTGGGAAACAAAAATGTTCCTATAAAATTAAAATTAAAATGGCCATAACTTTTTGAAAAAAAAAATATTTTGCAACAAATCGAAAAACGTCTCCTTATATTTGTTTCTAGATTATGAATAAAACTATACTGCAAATATCCCACAGAGCGTTACTGAGAACCCGGGAGTGCTCCATTGTTTTTGAAAACTTTTTTCGCAAACTTTGCTGACGATTTTTTCACTATAAATCCTTTCTGTAAGAGGTGTATAGTCATCACCTAAAAGTGAAGTGGGTCCCATGCGTCATTTTCAAGATATGGCTAACTGAAATATCACGCACCGCCACCTCCATTGAAAAAGACTTTATTACAAATATCGAAAATTTTAACAACAAAGTAATTGAAAAATTTGCACAATGTAAAAAATCGCAGAATTGAGCTCATTTACAAAGAAAATTAGGTAAGTTTTCAAATTAATAGAGTTAATAAGAATAACCTTAATATGAGATAAATATTTATCTCATATTAGGGATATTCTTATTATTCTTATGATTATCGTTATTTTTATGTATGGTGCACCCCCAATCTTAGGATCACGCACCGCCACTGGGTTAGACTGTATGTTCAAGTTTGTTCTCGGAATAGTATTTTGTATTATCTTCGTCATAATATAAAAACCCAACTGTTTACGTCAACAACACGCCCCAAGTTCTCCATACGTTTAATTCTAATCAATATCTCGTAAAAGTTCTCTCTTCAGTGTTGTCAACAACATTTTATCTAAATCCATTCTCAGTTCTGTCACATTTTCTTGCACCTTTTAAAATTTCGACTACGCTTGGTTGGATTCAGGTCTGATGAGAATGATCGGAGATAATTTTTGTATTAATAACTCTGACATTCGTCATTTCAGAGTAAAAATAACTGGGGTTCAGAAAGTTTGCTCTCACGCATGTTAAACTGCATTTCACTATCCAGTGCTCCTCCACGGAATCGGCGTACTACGCACAAACGCGAGTCCCGGCGCGGTGTCAGAAGCAGTCAGCGCCGCACGGGCAAGCAATACACGCGTGTATACAGTGCGCGCCTAAAGTATGGAATAAATTCAGTAAATGTGAAACAAAAAATTTTTGGAAAAAATCCTCGAACAGGTCGATTTTGTTACATAACAAAATTGTGAGTAAATGACAATTGAATATTACAAAATGAATATATAAATGAAATATATTTTTCACAATAAATAAACGAAAATTTCTTTATTAAGCAAATACAATTTTAAATTAAGCTCAACTTCTAATCAACTTCTTGGCAATATGCAAGCCTGTGTACAAATTCTTCTTGTACATTCTGAATGACTTTCGGAGTAATGGATCCCATTTCATCTCTAATGCGATCTCGTAGTTCGGCTAAATTTGTGGTCTTCTGCAATAATTTGTGCAGTAGTTTATACCGTTAAATCGACAATGAAAGGGTCTCTCAAATTAAATTAAAAAAATAGGGGGTTGCCATTTGAAAAATAAGTTGATGACGTCATTATTCAAAAACAAATGACATCTGAAAATAGAAGTTCACTCAAAAATGTGTGTTTTTTATTAAACAAAATCGACCGGTTCGAGGATTTTTCCAAAAATTTTTGTTTCACATTTACTCAATTTATTCCATACTTTAGGCGTGCACAGTATATCATTTTACAAGACGCTTAAAAAATACGGTTTATACTTTAATTATCATAGAGTGTTATAGTATCGACCCTACGTTATGGCACACATTTCCGGATCCTAGTAATAACCCTTCGTTCGTGTTATTCGTAAAAATCTTAGTTTCATAATGTAACGCAGCCTTGCCGGGTAAATGTATAGTCATATACAGAAACGTAACTAGTTCCAACAATTTCTAACTTTCCAGTTTTATACTCCAGTTTCTAGTCTCTAACGATACCTAGTGGTTACTAGAATGTTTTGACAAGTCCCACGGGCCTTTTTCACACAGTAAAATATGTATGTAATATATGTATGTATTTACACACCTGATATAGAGAACGGAATACTTGTACATATTAATAACCAACGTAGTCCATTGCTCAAATGTATGGAGTCCCTTACGTAATATTGAGTAGGACATATGAATTGGGGTATACTTTTCTATGAACGACATTTTAGGCTCAAATAGGTGGTCAACTTTTGTTTACAAGATGTGCATAAGCCACTTATTCCACTTCTTTAGCCGGTCAGACTGTATGTTCAAGTTTGTTCTCAGAATAGTGTTTTGTAATATATTTCTCATGATATAAAAACCCAACTGTTTAAGTCAGCAACGCGCCCCAAGTTCTCATACGTTTAATTCTAATCAATTAATAATAATCTTTAACAATAACAATAAAAATTAACAATAATTCTAATCTCGTAAAAGTCTCTCTTCAGTGTTGTCAACAACATTTTATCTAAATCCACTCTCAGTTCTGTCACATTTTCTTGCACTTCTCTAAAATTTCAACTACGCCCGATTGGAATCAGGTCTGATGAGAATGTTCGGAGCTACTTTTTTGTATCAATAACTCTGACATTCGCCATTTCAGAGTTATTCGTAATAACCCTTCATCCTTGTTATTCGTAAAAATCTTAGTTTTTAATGTAATGTAGCCTTACCGGGTAAATAGTCATATACAGAAACGTAACTAGTTCAAACAATTTCCCATTCAAACTTTCCAGTTGTATACTCCAATTTCTAGTCTCTAACGATACCTGGAAGTTACTAGAATGTTTTGACAAGTCTCACGAGCCTTTTTCACAAACTAAAATATGTACGAACAAAGTGAATACATTGCTACGCGAACACTTTATTGCTGTAGATAAAAATGAGTTACGTTGCACATTGTGTAATTCGCCGAATTTTTGAAAAAGATATATACATACATATTTATTAGTAGGCATGTAAATAATACTCGAGATTAACAAAATATTTTTAACCATGATACCTATACATTATATAAATATTTATATAGGTGCATGCAAGTATATACGTACCACATAACTGCTGGATATGCAATAAACCATCACTAATAATTTCATGACTGCCTGCAATAAATTGCATTTCCGTGCTGTTGTCTAGTCATGATAGTTGCTTGCTTACGTGTCTGCATTAGGTTCTATTGCGATTTAATGGTACATACATTGCGCCAGATTAAAAATATGTCTGTTCAAATATACTCTTCTTGTATGTACCTATGTATCTTTGTTATACGACTTGTGTAAATTAAGTAATGAGACTTTTCTTTTTAATTTTTTTTATCCGAATAGAATTACAATTCACTATTGTCTCCTTCAAAACTTCCTTGGGAAGCTACACAGCGCTGGAGATGGCTCTTTCATTCCCTCATAGCAGTGCTGGAACTCATCTGCTGGAATAACTTTTAGTAACCGTTTGAATGTTTTTATGGTCCCAACATACCAATTTTGCCACCCTTTTGAACCATTTTTACGCAGATTTTTTTCATCCCCAATTCGTTAATCAAAATCTGATGAACAATGGTGTGATTCAAATTTAACTCTTCCCTGATAATTCCTGTCGTCAACCGACGATCTGAATGCGTGACGTAGATCTGAAGATCCCATATTCTATCGACATTTTCATAAGTTCTTGAAGATTAAGGCCTTCCGCTGCGTGGTTCATCTTCAATCGACTCTCTTCCTTCTGATAATGCCTCGAAGCACCGAAAAACTTGGGCTCTTCAAAAAACACTGTCTCTGTAGGCGTGTTGAGGTTTTGCAAAAGTATCCGTTACGCTGTGTCCAAGTCTGAGAAGCAAAACCTGATAGCACGCCGTTGTTCGAAATGAATGTCACTCTCATTTTTAAAACGCACTAGAAAAAAATGGTTTACGAAAACAGTCACAAAGAACAAACAAATGATTCTAACAAGTTCAAACTTGTACTGAAGGAGCATTACATATTAACCTATCTCCGTCCGTTAAGTCCCGTCTCCGCAGTGTTGCTAGACCGGGCGCTATGTTCTAGTGTGATTACTTAATTTACACACCTCGTATGAGATACATATCTTGTTGTATTCTATTATATTTTTCTCAAATATCTAATTTGATCTTTCTAACATCTGCAGGTTTCATTCTTTTCATTTCGATTTACCATTATTAGACAGTGCTTGAATATCATATTAGTACCATCATAATTTAAATGTTTTGTTACTAAATACTATGATATAAATTGACTTAAATTCTTCAAATTGTTGGTGATTGTTTTACTGGGATTTATTTAATGTTTTCCGATTACTGTCATACTGTTTTCATCATCGCCATACTCTCCCATTTGTTACTTTATCAAAAATACTAATTTTATATGAAATATGTCTGAATAATTTTTGCTTTGATTTTAATTTTGATTTTGGTAAATATTGATACAAGCCTGATTTTTTATTCACTCACTATGTACCTTCCAACATAACACCTGAAGGGATTTTAAGATTTTTAATATAGATTTGATTTAAAACTACCTTTAAATATTTCAAAGTGAAGCTCCCAGATTAAACGACTCTTTTTCCTTTTTAAGAGTGATTATGTTTTATCAGATTTGCTAGTGTAGAGTAATATTATGCAAGCATAAGTTTAAAAAATATTTTTGACGGATTATTTTTGAATACAGAAACAATTAATATGCAAAATAATTACTTTACATTTATCACGTGTCTAATAATTGTGTGATAATCTGACAATGTAAAATTAATGGAAGTATACGTTTTACCGGAAGCAATTACTAAATTTTTTTATCAAATGTAGTACTAACGTGCCAGCAGCTTTGTTATTATCAAAAAGCATATATAATATAAAAATATAAACTACCGCGAGGTAGAACAAGGACTATGTAAAATTATGTAAACATCAAGTTTCATCTACTGCCAGGATTTATCTTAAATAACGAAAATACTATCAAAAATAAATTATACAAACTAGATAATATCTCTACCCGATTATATATTCTGTAAATATTATGAGTACAAAAGAACAAATACATATGTATAACTGATAGAAATAAGATGTACTTACAGGTATTGCTTACGGGGGAGGTTGTACAACAGCACCAGCTGACACAGGACTATGCAATAAAATCAATCGCGCAACTGGCTTTTCGTCGTCGGTAAATTGAAACAATCCCCAATCCACAGAGATACCTTCCTCCACATGTATCATATATTTTAAACCAAATTAAAATACCGACAATGGATTGGCCTGCATGTTCCTCAGACTTGAATTGAATAGAACATATCAGGGATGATCTCAAGAAATGATCGACAACGACAACAAAGGTATGCGAAAACGAGCTGGCTGCTGTTATAAGGGCTCAAGGGGTGTACACAAGTTATTAAAATTTAGACCATAAATGTTTATGACGTCAAAATATACAACTCTTTTTTTTTCAAACTCTCCCCTTTTTTCGTCTAATGTTTGAAAAGAGACTCCAAAGTGGCATAAAACTTTGAAAATCAAACTGCAATTAGCTAATTGCACTGTTTCTGCATAAAATCCTCCCCTCAAACTAATGTGTTATTTCGATAATTTCTACCCACGTAACCCTTGTACTGACCTGTAAATTGTATCACATGCAAAATCTAGAGAAAATCAACATGTTTTCTAAATCGTCATCTAATCTAAATGTTGTTGCACTACTTACAGAACTGCAGAGTGGCTACACAAATATTGTTGTTTTTTTATGCGAATGGGATAGCAAAGCAAGAAACCAACATTATGTTGTTAAATAATGGTCATTACGTAAAAAATATTGTGCCAGATCCGAAAAACGTCCTTAATGAACCCTTAGTAGAGCAGCCTTAGAAAATGTATTTACCTCCTCGGACGTAAAACCAGGCTTATAAATGTTTTTGTTAAAGCCTTAAATACATAAGGAAATGCTTTCCTTTATTTAAGTTGTAAATTCGCTCGTATAAGTGAGGCAAAGCTTAAAAAATCAATGTTCGTTGAGCCGCAAATACGAGAAGTTATTAAAGACGAAAATTTTGAAACACACTATCAAGAAAAGAAAATAGGACGTGGACTGACCTCAAAAATGTATGTAGCAACTTCCCTACCTTCCTCGGAGAACTATAAATATCTAGTTGAAGAACTTATCAATCTTACAAGACGTAAGGGTGCAATATGTCACTTAAGCTGCATTTTTCTTCAGTCTCATTTGGAATTCTTCCCTGACAATTTAGGTGCAATTTCAGATGAACACGGAGAAAGAATTCACCAGCAAATTGCTCAAATGGAGGAGCGGTATAGTGGAAATGAATACCAAATATGTTGCGGACTACTGTTGGGCCCTCGAGTGTGAAACCGATCCCAAAATAATGTATTGATTGCACCTAATATATTTTTTTCGATACAAAATGAAGTATATTTTGCAAATAAAAGTTATTTATTTTTTAGCAAAATTCACTAAATTAACTAATTCTCTAAAAACTTACCGTTGATAGATAAAAACCGATGTCATATTTGAATTCACCCATTGCAGCAGACACAAATACCCAACAAAATATCAAACCGACAAAAAATATCAAAATGCCGTACAGTTATTAGGTCATTTTCTCCTGATTCTGTGCAAATGTGTTAAAAAAACAAAGTTATCGAGAAATTATTACAAAATTAAAAATTTGTCTATATTTCTTTAAATTTTCCGGTATGTGTGTATATTATGTGCGGAATTCTTTAATTCTCAAGTCACGGTCCCACATAATTATTATTTTATTATATCGCGTAAGACCCTTACTTTAATCAATTTAATACGCGTGAAACGACACGTTCTCGAAAACTCGTTTATAAAAGTCACCTCTTATACATGCTTCCTATTCAATTTTCATGGAGTGTTCTTTTTGCTCTCGCTGCCGGTTCTTATTTCTTATCCACTTTGAGACGTCGACAACCTAAAAGTAATGAAGCTGGCCGAGAAATTTTAAAATACTGCGCTCGAGGCACTTGTGGAGGAACGAATTATACGGAGTAAATCATTATAAAAGAGCGGAAACACGGCAAATTTAATCTAGACTTATAATCTCGAAATGATATACCTCAAAAACGTATTTTTAGGTTTATTTATGGCATGGTAATATTCCAGCAAAGTTACAAATTATCACGGAGGCTTGAAACATATTGTTAATGGAGTTGACCTTTCTTTGATGAAAGTCCAATTTCATTGCCATGTTAGGAAACAATCGTTTGATCTTCACAACGTGTTGATTGTTTTGCTTGCACAGTGACTAAAAAAAAATTAAGTACTTGACTAAATTTAGTGTGACACTTGATGTCCACGGTGATGCTTCTATCTCCACCACCTCATTTCCTTCTTAAACCATTAAAGTAAATTGTATTCTGCAGAAGTATTGTGTTTTTATCACCTAAGGACTAGAATTTAACATGTACGTACATGCTAGAGCAATAAGACACTTATAGATACTCGTAAAATACATTAATAATGTTTATAAAGTAATATGTTTTACACTTTATAAGCCTTTGCTTGTTAAAACATGTTT
>JAPWTK010001190.1:0-17500 GCA_029963805.1 Aromia moschata
AAATTAGCCATGTTTCTGTGCTTAGAAGTTAAAAAAAAGAAAAAACATCCTTATAAGCTTCCAATTAATACATGAATTGAATGAAGATGATTTTGATAGACGCACGGATTTCTGTGAGTACACGATGGAACTATGTAATGCATATGAGACTTTTGCTTCAAATATTGTGTTCTCAGATGAAGCGACCTTTATGCTAAACGGCACTAAATCGACATAATTTTCGGTATTGGGCGTGAGCGAACTCATACTGGGTGCAAGAAGCACACACACAATATCCGCAATAAGTAAATGTGTGGGCAGGCATTATAAGAAGACATATCATAGGCCCATTTTTCTTGATGAAACCCTTACCGCTGATCGATATATTCAACTGCTACAAACTCAGGTCATACCTGCGATCACAGCGTTATTCCCGGGTGAAAATGGAGGTATTGACAATAGGAATATTCTTCCAACAAGATGGAGCTCCTCCACATTTTGCGGTACATGTTAGAGAGTACTTAAATCATGTTTTTCGAAACAGGTGGATCGGCAGAAGAGGATCTATTGAGTGGCCTGCCAGATCTCCGGATTTGAGGCCCTTAGATTTTTTCCTGTGGGGTCATGTTAAAAATAGTGTGTTCAAACAAAGATCTCGTAATTTGGAGGACTTAAATGTGCGAATAACTACTGAAATGCGCAGAATACCTGCAGAGGTGTTACACAGAGCTACTATAGTAGAATTTAAATACCGTTTAAGTCATTGCTTGGCCGTCAACGGAGCTCAATTTGAACATCTGATTTAGTATTGCTGTTTTTTTTTAATATTTAGTCTACCTTTGTTACTCTTTAAATTTAATTTGATCTAAATTTTAGTTTTGTGAAATTAATTAATTAACTGTGAGTGAATAGTTATAAATTTTTTTCTCGCTTATTTTTTTTTTCAAAAATTGCAAAATTTTGTGACTGAATAGAGAAAAATATGCTTTTTTCATAACGAAAAAAAAAGTATAGGTGCCATTTAAAAAAAAATTGGTTGCCATAGGAACAAAAACAAAATAAGATATCAACAAACTAAAAAACTTAAAACATACATGGTAATGAACAAAATAACTTTGTATTGAACTTTTTTAACTTTGCAAATAACAAAGTTAAAGCCATTATTTGATCATTTTGTACCACCCGGTAGATGTGTTTACTCCATTTGTACCTTATAATGCCCGTTGTTATTTAGTTTATTATTTAAACAAAAACATATTATGTAACATTAAATTTAGATAATATTGATTCTTTGTTACTACAAATAAATACAGATTTATATTTGTGTACTATTAAGCTAATGGCGTTTCTGTTTACCTATTCCTTATGCATACATTAGGTACACGTATTTCTTTTCAAATATGTATTTAAAACATTTCCTTTACAAGACGTGTTTTCTAATTTGTTCGTTTAAAACGAAAACAACTATAAAACTTCAAAACAGAAATAGCAGGGCATGAAGTCTTTTGCAATATCCTTTATCTTTTATACGCTTTCTGTATTATACATGAATGCTTGTAACAATTAGTAGTGTCTAAGAAATAATTTCTTTTTTCTATAAACTAGAAATACTTCACACAAGTATACAACCATTTTTAAAGGTCACTTCCTTTTGGTCAGCAATTCTACAGATATTATTGATCATTACCTAATACTGCTGTAATAATATGTCTTATTAATGACAGGCATCTACTTATAAATATATCAGTTTATAGAGTAAGGTACTCCTCACCTTGAAATAGTTAGTCAGAAGTTGATTGTTTTTTTTTGGTACATATTTTGGTTAGGTCATATTTGATAACCAGGAATAAGGCGTGTAAAAATAGGTTGAATAATAGAATTACAAAACAGAAAAGTAGGGAAAATTAAACATATATGATGATAGGCTATAATGTAGGTGCATCAAATATTACATAGTTGTCCTTGAACGATGAAAAGTTATATATAGATAAACCAATACTTAAAAAAGTTTTATATTAATTATGTTTGGAAATTTATTAAAAATATATTTCTTGCTTTTTATATTAAAGTAATTAATTTAATATGTTGTTTTTATGTAAGGTCCGTTGTTAAATATTATCTACTCAAAGCCTCAGTAAATAAAAAAAAGATTCTTATAAACCCATTAGTACTTATGTTTTATATTGATGAGTAGCATCTATGTACGAGGGTACTTAAAAATAACCGGAATTATTTTGTAAAAGCTACATATTATCAATTTTTTTACTAAACGACCTTATCCCCTTCAAAATACTCTCCATTACAACTAATACATTTGTCCCACCGGTGCTTCCACTGTTCGAAACATGTTTTGTAGTCATCTTTAGAAATGGGTGACAGCTCTTCCCTGGTTTTCTTCTTGACCTCTTCAATGTCAAATCGGTGGCCTTTCATGCCCTTTTCATGCGTGGAAATAAGAAAAAGTCGCACGGAACCAGGTCAGGCGAGTAAGGTGCGTGGGGCAGCGAAACCATGCCATTTTTAGTCATAAACTGGCGAACAGAGATGGCTGTGTGTGCAGGTGCATTGTCGTGGTGGAAGAACCAGTCTCCTGTCTGCCACAAATCGGGTCTTTTAATCTCTGACAGTTGATCAATTGTCTGTCGACGGTCTGTGAGCACAAGCTCTCGAATTTTTCAACATTTTCGTCGTTTCGGGCAGTTGATGGACGTCCAGAACGAGGTTTGTCATCAATCGACATGTCGCCATTTTTAAACCAAGCAAACCACTCGTACACTTGAGTTTTTCTCATAGCGTCAACTTTGTAAGCTGTCTTCAACATTAAAACAGTTTCAACAACATTTTTTACCGAGTATAAAGAAAATTTCACAGCTGCACGTTGTTTACTTAAACTAGCCATCATAAAAAACGAAACAAGAATCAAACAGCGCTAGCAAAAACAATCACTGCAGATGAACAGAACAAGCCAGGTCGACATCACAGGCGGCACTGAACTGGCAATGAGTTGCGCTATCCACGCCTAGCGGAAGAAATGCGTACTACACAAGCTCCGCCCACGGCAATGCTATTCCGGTTATTTTTGGGTACCCCTCGTATATGCATAAGATACTGTTAGTCAGATTTATCGTATTAATGTCACAGCTAATATACTTATACGTTTTAATCGGTAGCATCCGATTATATGTGTTATTCAAATTATCGCCATTTATAGTATAATCAAATTAACAATACACAGTTACGTTATTGCCCAGCGGTAATAGGTCAGTTATCATAATGGTGGCAGGTTTTTTGTTTGATAATATTGAGGAGATGGATAGCTTACTCTATTACATACATAATTTCCTTCTTTAACTATTTGAAGCACAGACTAATTAAAAGAAAAATTACCTAGAAGCACAGAAAATGTTTGTTGCAGCTTTTTTGCATTTTTGTCATAAAATACATCATATAAATATTTATAGAAACATATATTTTTTTGTTTCTATACGTTTATTTTTGTTTTTACACGTTTATTTTTTGATGTGGTACTTTATCAAGACTCTATGCAACTCGAAACATTTCAATTAAAGGAACAATTTAAATAAATAATCAACAAATCAAACAAGTACCTAAATTCTAAAACGCGTTTGCAACAGAGAGCAATAATGAACACTACAACCACATATCGCCGGAACACTGATCTTTTGTAAACAAAGCTAGGAATCAACCAACATATTGCGATGTTTCTACGATAAATCGCTCACAAAATAAACCACCATGCTTTAAGGGTCTTAGGGAGTTAGGGAATTAAAACGATGGTGATGAGGTTGTAGACACCACATATCTGATATCGTTGATATCAGAAGCATCAGTACTTAATAAATTATGTAAAATTTAAAATTAAAGTAAAATACCACATTGATTGTTTTGAAGAGATTCTGCAGTTTTTATCATTGTTATACGTTTGAAGTATAGTCAATTTTCCTTTAAAAAAATTATGTTTACTAAGGGCGCAGACATAATAAAAATTCATAAACCCCAAAAATATTATTTAAACATTTATTTTGAAGAAAGAGCACGTCCAGATAATCATTTAGTCAATCAACACTGTAGTTAATAGGTTGTCTTTACGCTATAGCTTCTCAAAGTCCCTAATTAGAATATTTGAAATTCCAGTAAGCCATCAATTAAGGCAATTGTTATTGTTTGACATTGTCTTTGACAAAGCGCTTGTAATTTCAATTATTGATTTTTAATTCCAAATAATGCTTATTTTACAATATAAAATGTATCTTATTAAATGTTAAGGTATCGGTAACATTTCTTATCGTCATGCAATTGAATTGTTTCATGAAAAATATCCAGAAATCGAAATTAGCCGTCAAAGTTTGAAAAAGTTGGTACGAAAATTTGATTTAACTGGTTATGTAAAATGCGGAATAAATTCAAAAAAGGTCCATGATAACGATGATGCAGCCACAATTTTAGTTTCAAATTCAGTAGAAGAAAATCCAAAACTATCATTAAGAAAGAGATCTGCACAAATTGATATTAGCAAGACACACATTCAAAGGATTTTGACCGAAAATAAGTTTAAAACTTTCAAACCGAAAATAGTGTAGATATGCATTTTCAAAAGAGTATAATTTTTTTCCGATGAAAGCACTTTTTCTACCAATGGAGTGGTATCGTCGCAGAATTGTCTTTTTTTGGGCACAAGAAAATCCGTCTGTTTCAGTTACTTCTAGAAGTCAAAATTTCAAAAAAATGAATGCTTGGTGTACAATTACTTTCATCGAATAATTGGTACATATTTTATTAAAGAAAATTTAAATCAAAATTCATACTTGGATATGCTAAACACATTTCTCTGGCCAGAATTAGACGAAGAGAATTTAGAATATAGAAAAAAAGGGTATTTTCAACAGGACAGATGCCCCGTCCATTCAACAATTCAGGTCCGCAGTTGGCTTAACAAACAATTTGGAGAGAAGTGGATCGGAAGATATGTACCTATTTGTTGGCCAGCAAGGTGCCCTGACATGTCACCACTTGACCTTTTCCTTTGGGGATTTTTGAAATAAATAGTTTATAGACGGCCTGATAGAACACAAGCAGTGGCTTGGATTTACTCAAGACTAGGATCATTCAAGCAGTGGCCCAAGTAAAACAAGAAATGATCAACTCAACATACACGTCTTTTAGAACGAGACTGGAGGGGTGTGTTGAACTTGGGAGGCCTGTAGAATAGTTATGGTGGGTGAATACCCTGTATGTTCAATTGAACAAACAACAAACTTTCTGGATGTTCCAAGACAAGCAAAACTTTTTTATGAAGAATGACTTTTTGTCGAATAAATTTTTTGTCCATTTCACCTATAGGTAACTCATTCCGGGGACACCCTGTATCTTGCAGTTTTTTACATCCAGTACCCGATTTTCCTGTACCTATTTGTACGTTAATAAAAAAAAAAACACAAAGTAACCACTCTGTCGATAGGTATATAAGCATACATCGGTTTTTGCGGTTTAACTCTGACTTCATTTAAGAAAAATGTAGTGAATTGATACGCGCAATTTCCGTAATAAATCAAACTTTTTTTATTGTTTTATATTCTGCGAAGTTCATTTGACATTCATGTAAGAAATAATAGAACAAGGCTGTATTAATCACATTGCATTTGCCAATGTATCAAATAACTACATGATATGGGTATAATACTGCAGCGGTCTATGGGTTATTTATTTATCAATCTATAGGTATACAGGGTGAGTTTTTAGTGCGCATTTGGTATATTGAATCGTTGTGTGATTGATATTTTTACTATTTTATACTCACTGCCGCTTACGGCTGTCATTTACATAAAGCACCCATTTTTCATCTCCGCTAACAAGATTGTTCAGTCAGTCAAAATGACGACTGCGGGAGAAAAGTTGTGTGCAAATGTTACTCCGATGCTGGCGATCGGCTTCGCTTTATAAACGTGGTATCCGCTTGCCCTACTTTTGGACTTTGCCTAGCGTTTCGACTCCACATACTACCTAGTCCAATCAACGAGCGAAAGCTCCCATGTAAATTGGTCACTAATTGTTATCAGCAAACAAAAAATATGGTCGTATAGAGAAAAAATTCTAAGAAAGATAGCGTTTTTTGCGACTCGAGTTTTAATGGCGAACATAATCAAAAAAATTCGCAAAAGTCAAAAAACCGGTTTTTTGCAAATAAAAAAAAGCGTCAAGTCCTACACAAGAAAGTTAAATTAGAAAGTTGTAGGTCTTAAAAATGCTCGTCGAATGAAATGTGAACGAAAAAAATCGGTTCATAAACATTTAAGAAAAATTTGAAAAAACGTAAAAATTCGTGTTTTCGTATTTTTGCTGTATAAAATGACCCTTTTTTTCAAAAATTCAAAAAAAGTCTTATTTTTTCGAGTTATAACGATTTAAAAAAAAAAGACGTTTTCGAAAATCAGCTTTTACAGAGGCAAAAATAATCGTACAGAAACGATCGTGGGCTCATTTTATTCGCGAAGACGTACTGTCATGCTATTAAAAAACCAAATCGCTTTTATTTAATTTTTGCATAAAAAAATGCGTTGTAAAATTGTATCATTTTTTCGAACCGGTTTTTTTCGAATAACTTTTTTAATTTTGGTTTTACATTTTTGGCCGTTGCATATTTGAAAACTGCCATTGAAAACACGCATTTAAAAAAAAATAAGGGCCTACTACCTCAGGGAGCCGAGATAATTTGTATTTTTTTTTTAATTCCTGACAGCGGTGTATACGTCCGATTGACTTCATTTTTACACGAAATAGATCTCAAAGACTTTTACTTTCTTAAAAAAAAAATATTTCAAATCATTTCGCATAAATTAAGTTGACATAATTGTTTGCGAAAGAACAGCATTGGGTGCGGAAAGGAAAACACTGACAAAATTGGTAATTGATTTACCAATTTTTTCAATGTTTTCCTTCGTTTTTGACGTTGAGGGCCGTCCGGGGTGCGGATCATCCTCCGCGAAAATCATCGTCTAAGCATCCGAGGGCTTGCTGAAATAACAAGAATCGATAAAGAATGTGTTCGCCAGATTTTGCATGATTCGTTCAACATGCGCAAAGTTTGCTAGACACGGTGACACTGAAGGGGACAATATTCGAAAGTGTGGAAGCTTGTTAGACACGGTGACACTGAAGGGGACAAGATTCGAAAGTGTGGAAGCGGTTAAAGCAAAAGCGACGGAGGTTCTGAACCAGCTGACAGAAGCGGACTTCAAGCACTGCTTTCAACAATGGAAAAGTCGTATGGAGCGGTGTAGAGATCGCCATACAGTGAAGGCGCTACTGTAATTCTTAACGAATAAAAAGTCTTATGACAGCAGTTCGGTTATTTAACAGCCACACCTCGTATAAGACGTTTCCATTGAACTAAACAAGTTATCTCGATTTAAAATTGGCAAAATGTAACATCATAAATTGCACACTTTGTATATCATTTTCGAATTTATTTTAATTGCTGCGACTATAGCATCGTATGTTCTTAAAACATGTAAAAAAACGTAAGAGCCTACTATCAAAGAAAAGTTATGGCGGTTATTCCAGACCCCAATACCTGACAATTTTTATAAATCACCAAATATCTCCGAAATCGTTGTGTTTAGGCATAAGTTATGAAAGGTTTTCGACACAAAATTGGGTGTTCTTTCCAAATTTAGAAAAATATATATGATGTTCCACTTAAAATAGGGAAGTTATTCGACGCACAGGAGTACATGAACACCCTGTAGATTCAGTGATGTTTTAAAAAAAGTGGAAATAAAGGGTGCAAATGTCTTCATATATTACATTTTAGTATTTCTTATCAAACGACGATTTTATAGACCAAATACGCACTAAAATCTCACCCTGTATAAGTACATATTTGAAAATTTTATAAATTAGAAATTCGGCTTCTTATAAAATTAGAAAATATTTTGCATGAAAGAAGCAATGACACTACGAGACCACCTTCAATAAGAACAGTTATTCGTTTATCTTAATAAGAGTAAATACTTGTCCCATTTTATTCTACGTAGCCGTTTCGATGCTGGAAATGAAAGACATGCAGCATAGTCGTTATCATTTTTAGCAAACATATGATAACTATAATCATAAGAACTCTTATAATAGAAACAACGACTTTCCAATTATCTATTTAGTATTTAAATAAATAAAAGTTTGATATTTGTTATTATTGTAAATATATCTATTATATCGAAATTTTCAGACCTGGATAACTGTTTTACATTTACGTGTAGTATACTTAAACCTAATTTAAACATGAATTACACTGGCCGACAAAATTAAAAAATGTCTTGTCTTTTGGATAAGATCTTTCAATTCCCATGTATTTTTGGATGTTAAAACTGAATTTGATATTAATAAACTCGTCCATCGTGTAGATTTTGTGGAAAAAGATTTTGAGTGACAAAAATGGATTATTCTACCTATATCCATGGACACGATTCTGGGACATGATGGTGGGGATAATTTTATACAAGAAAATGTATCTGAGTGACAGATGCAGACGAAAATGGATTACGAATGGCAAAAATCACATTTCGTGTCATTTCTGTCTGTCTATCTGTCTGTCCGTCCGTCCGTCCGTCCGTCCGTCCGATGGTCTATCTTATGCCTGCTTGTCTTTCTGTCTGTGCGTTCGTCTGTCCAAGATTAAGCCCCGAGACCGCAAAACGTGTCCACCATCCTCGGGGTTGCAGGTCAGCAAACTGTGAGAAAATCTTTTTTTACTCATACCATACGTCACATTCATAGTCCCTTGGATATCATAATCTAAAAGGAATAATAGATCGGATATAAAACACGGAAACATTATTTTTTTCTTTATAGGCAGTGCAGTAATACCATAGCGTCGACTGTGTTGGCTGCGAAACAAACCTGATTCTGAGCGTCTCATCGCATCTGCTAAGTGATCTAGTTCGGAATACTGACGCAGATATCGTTATAACTTGGATATATTTCTTGCTGCGGAATGTGGATACATGTCATGGATCATTGCAGAGTGTCCTCTGCAATGATCCATGGGAGATAGATACATCATGAATATCTCACTAACACAACTAAAATTTTGAAGTAGAATTCGGTTTTAACACATCAAGGAACATTAAAAATGACATTAACAATGTCAGGAATTTCTCATGGATATATCACAAAACATACAGCTTCCAGAGACATGAGTAAAAGAATATAAATTATTATTCGCGGAAGAGCGTTGTCTTCCATCCCCAGCTCCTTCACCATTATGTCGTAAAATACAATACATTCGAACCCCTCTTATTTCACCTTCGCTTAATTCACATCCTCTCTTATTTCACCACGTTTCCTCCTAGTATTTCACGAAACCGTCCCGCTTAAGTCGCCGCCCGTAAAAGTTTTAGAACTACGTTTGGAAATTGGATTCTCGCATGAATATGTACAATTTTTTATTGAAAATGATTGTGTAATACATTTATTGATTTAAAATAGGTTAGGTGTCTTTTAAAAATATTTAATCTTTAAAATATTCATTCAAGTGGAAAATTGAACTTTGTCACGCACGACTGGGTATACTTACATTTATTTTTTCGTTCAGTTGGCTCATTTTTCATTATAACAAGTGCTGTGGTATATCTCTAAATATTTCTTTTTGCAGCTAAAACACGAAAAAGTTGAGGTTATGATCGCGACTTAAGAGAGGTACACCCGCTCCCGCGGTGCCACCCCAAACTTTAATTTCAACGCAAACGACACTTTACAACAAGTTATACATCAGTCTATTCTCTATTGAAAGATTTTTTTTAATTCAATATATTCATAAATAGTGGACATGTTTAAGATTACTTTTTTGTGAGCAAAATATAATGTTAATAAGAAGCTATTACAGTTGGACACTAATAAATACTGTCGCAAAATTGAATTAATTAAAAAAATCAAAAAACTTTTAGAAATCATTTTATTCTTTAAAATAAGATAATACCGATGTTTTAAAAAGGAGAATTTAAGATTTAACGGGAAAACTAATACGTTTTCTTTAGATTCTTAAAATAGAATGGTGGTCTTCCACCTTCTTCCTCCTTCTGCCACGCACATTTCAAACCATCTTTGAAGATTGTTTGCCTTCATTGCGTAGACAATCAGCAGCCTGTGCTATCTATCGAACTGTCTGTGCTGTATCGAACGCGCTACCTATTTTGCTATTGGTTCTTTTGATGCAATTATCGCAACACGAAATGCTCTTGTAATAAAACCTGTCACAATCCAGGAGTTATTTGCGAGAACACCATCTTGAAGCTGAACACGAGCTGAAGCTATAGTTAATATTTTAACTACGCAACCATCTTGGTAGGAATACGCTTTCTCGGTGATTTTAAAAGTTAATTGTGTTTAACTTTTTTGTGAAATAGAACAGAAAATAAAGTTCATTCAAGTTTAGGGCTGCTGCTACACTCTAAAACAATATATGAGTCTTTGGACTGTAGTTTTAACTGAATATTTTAATTTTATAATTACATTACTTCTCTAACATCTGTTAAGGGGTAGCAATGGACCATTATTATCTTGTTCTTTTCAAAATAGCGTATCAAAAATAGCGTTAACTGTTTTGTCATTTGACAAGTCTCACAACAGTTTTTCAAAGCAGGATAAAAGTTTGAAGCTCAAAAAATTGACAAATCACTATTGAAGCTAATGTAAGGTTCAGATAAGTTCAAACTGTCCACAAATGTCAAGCAATACAACACGGCAACTTCGGATCTGCTGCCAACTGCATAACAACGAATATCAAGGTATAGAATAGTTTGTTCTATATTGATTTTTATGTTAATACGTCTTCGCAATGTTTACGTTTTGACAATTCTTGTTTTTTTATTTATATGAAAATATTTCTTGTCTGTAGATGGAACTACGGTAGTTTGAAAACTAGTTGCAATAAAAAGAAGTTACGCGTAAAATACTTTCTTTTGACATAATACAGTGTGGAATAGCCGAATGGAATAAAGTCAGTAGCTCCATTATTATGCATTTTTTAGAAAATTCTGAGACACGTCAATTTCTAATTCTAAAATGACATCTTGCGACGTAAAAATGCCATCCCTAAATTCAACCTCCTTCAGGTGACGGAGGTACGGGCTTGTGATACTTCATTTGAAAGGTCTTTTCATTCTCTATTCAAAACTGCTATGGTTTTAAGTTTTATTGCAGAAATTAACAAGAAAAAAAGATAAGTTTCTGCAGCGTAAGAAATTAGTCTGTGCATCCTGGCAGCATCCTAGAAGTATATAGAAATGTCTTCTAACGTTAGTTAACATATGCGGGGTAATCGACCTAATTGCAAGTATTATTATTCTAAGTCAGCTAAATCGTCGGGTTTGGTTTTGTAGACCATACTTTTTACATATCCCCATAGAAAGCAGTCTAACGGCGTGGGATCAGGTGATCGTGCAGCCCATTCTACATAACCACGTCTCCCTATCCAGCGATTTGGAAAGATTGTGTGGAGATAATGCCAGACATTGACTTCGTAATGTGCTGGTGCACCATCCTGCTGGAACCATATCGCATTACCTGGAAGTTGTGGGTTTCCTTCAGCTGGATACAAGTTTGCCATCGTTGGCAACATTATTTTCAGCAGCGCTAAATAAGTTTCTCCATTCAAATTGCCGTCAATGAAGAAGGGACCAATGATATTTTCTCCAATTATTCCTTCCCAAACATTAACTTTCTCAGGGTTTTGCGTGTGTAGTTTCCTCATCCATTGAGGATTTTCTCTCGACCAGTAACTACAGTTTTGGCGATTAACATGGCCGTGAAGTGTAAATGTAGATTCATCCGAAAATAAAACATTTTCTATTTGTATTATCATCTATCATTTACATAATTTGTTCACAAAAGAGAATTCGTGTATGAAAATCGTCTTCCGCGAGCTCATTAGTTGGTACCCGTCTATATGGATGCATCTGATTTTCTGTCAATACGCGGAGAATCGAGGAATGGCTAATATTTAATGCTGTTTGACGACTCGACGTATGTGGATTTTCTTCAAGCATAAGCATTACATCCATTTTTTGATCATCACTGAGTTTATTATGAGGATTTTTCTTTAGCGTAACCAATCATCTCCAGAATCGTTATATTATGCATTTCTGTTAGGCAAACCATCTCTCTGAATTTCAACTAAAGAAGAAAACTAAAGCAGAAAGTTTAACACTGATAACTGTTAACTACTGTTACAATGACAAGCACGTTTCTAGGTAGTTTCACTAAAGCTGATAATGGCCAACTTCTTAAATTTCAGGTTTCTTTTTTTTGTTAATTTCTGCAATAAAATTTAAAACCATAGCAGTTTTGAATAGAGAATGAAAAAGGCCTTTCAAATGAAGTATCACAAGCCCCTACTTCCAATTTGAAAATTTAGGGGTTGTAGCTGTCACTTGAAGCGGGTTGAATTTAAGGATGGCATTTTTACGTCGCAAGATGTCATATTAGAATTAGAATTAGCAATTGACGTGTCTCAGGATTTTCTAAAAAAATGCATAATAATGGAGCTACTGAATTTATTCCGTTTGACTGTTCCACACTGTATACATTTAATATGAAGCCGTTGTTATTTGAATTACTCAAATTCAAAAATTTAAATACGTCTTTCCAAAGAAAAAAATATTTTCGCAACTACACGTATATTTCTGACACTTAGCTTTTTACCCTACATTTATCTCCAGCCATAATTATGTTTTCTCTAAAGTTTTGTGAAACATTAACCATACCCTAATAAAGAAATAGCTAAATCCCAAGGTCATATGTGGCTACTATTATTAAACACAAGTAGATTAATATTTGTATAAAAAAATTCTTTATTAGTCATGCTTTTTTTGCAATAATATTGACTGCGTTACGCCAATGACGGTGGGTTCTTGGGAAAACACTTCGTAAGAGATAACGCTTGTTGTACATTTCCAGTTTCGAGTACACTTCAAGTTATTGTTAACTACCGCTTCAGTGGGATAGTGCGGAAAATGTGCGATAGCTGAAGCGTTCACTGTAATTAATATTTCAGTTCCTGCAGGTACTAAATACTGTTTAACAGTTCCGTTTATGTGATTGTTGTGTCTGGTACGTTATTAATGTTATTATTAGCTTGGATGCTATATTAACGAAATGAATTTTTTTATATAATGCAGTAGGTATAGTTACTTTGTCGGAAGAGGTAACACGTATCATCAGATAATTGTATTTAGTGATGTTATCGAATATAAGTGATTGAAATTAAAAAAGATAAGACGTTATCCAGTATCTTGAAAGAAAGGACAATATTAAGGTAATCAAATCACTATTCATTTGTCTTGTTTAATAAAAAGGGCAATTAATAATTCTACACGAAGGTAATTAATTTTTTTTATTGTATCTCCCTTTTTCATATAATGAATAATTTACTGATTTGCATTTTATATAACAAATCGATGGTAGTCCTTGGAATAGGCTAGTTTTGATAGCATAGTTTCCAATGTATTTTTTTTGCGTAGAACACAATACACGGGGTCTGTAGAGCTGAAACCGTCCGCTAATTTTTTAAATTAACAATTTGTGAAAAAAAAACGTAATTTTTACATTTCCGCTTATATCTGTTCCTTGACATATTTTATATAGCATATGTATATAAGAAGTTGTAGCCTATTGAATTTCCTAAATTTTAAGCCCAACCCGAAGTCTCCAAGTGCTATTGTTAACTTGCAAATGACCTGAATAATTAACAATGCCGCCATTTCTTTGTTTATTGTACGATATTGACCGAGTTGGGCTAGAATAATCATAAATCTCTTAAATTTTTCGGGAGTTTTTGAGATTTCGAAAAATATTAATTTGGGCCAGTTTGATAACGTTTTCTACGCGACTACCTTTTTTGACGCGACATATATATTGTTTTAGCGTTGCCGCTCCGAAATTTTCGAAATTGTGACTAACATACTTTGTACTTTCAATTTCATCAATTTTAACAATATATACGTCGTGTCAAAAAAAGGTGGTCGCGTAGAAATCGCTATAACACTGGCCCAAATTAATATTTTTCAAAATCTCAAAAAGTCTCGCAAACTTGAAGAGATTTATGATTTTTCTAGTCCAACCCGGTCAATATCGTACAATAAACAAAGAAATGGCGTCATTGTTAATTGAGGCTTGAAAAAGTTATTAACGGATCGAGCTAATTTTTTTTTGTAACTTCATACTACAAACAGCAGTCCCTCCAAGAAATTTCATGATCATAGTCGCCCTACATTCGAAGTAAAAAAATGATGAAGAAAAAGCACCTTTTCAACTTTATCAGTCATTTGCAAGTTAACAATACCACTTGGAGACTTCGGGTTGGCTTAAAATTTAGGAAAATCAATAGGCTGTAGCCTATTTCCTATCCAACTTCTTATTTTGATATGCTATATAAAATATGCAAAGGAACGTTGTTTTTTACAAATTGTTAATTTAAAAAATTAGCGGACGGTTTCAGCTCTACGTACCCCGTGCATTGTGTTCTACGCAAAAAAAAAAACACATAAGGAACCGTCAAAACTAGCCCTATATCTTTCAAGAACACATAAAAATCTCTGCCTACTGGACTATTGTTGTTTCGAAAAAAATTCTAAATATAAACTGAAAAATGCCATTTTTTGACCAAGTAGGTTTAACCTTGCCATAAACATTAAGCAATTCATAAAAAAATATTAACCATTGCACAATCACATTACATAATATATATTAAATTATATGCACACCAATAAATACGATAAAAAAAGTTTAAAAAAAATAAGACAAATGAATACATATGTTAATCTTTGGAACTCTTGACTGTTTGCAAAAATGTTTAAATAATAGACGATAAATAAGTCTTAAAGAATAATTAAATATAGTTGTCTGCAGAACAGGTGTGGTGTGCAAACAGGTATCACTCGCGGCTAAAATTTCAGAAGTCAATACAATTATTGTAATGCAATAATTATGCATTCGGTATACACTAAAGGAATTCTATGGCACAAAAGTAATAAAAGCAATTTTAGTAAACGTTTGTGCGTATTTTTTATGTAATGACGTTGACATACTAATAAATAGGTACATACATATACAGTGTGTTCCATATGTTTGGATTAATGTCTCTACAGGGTTAATCACACATATAAAAATATGGGCAAATAAAAGTTGTTCAATCAAGTTAGCATATACTGCATACGAGCATGATAGAGATGTCAAAAAATGATTATTGCATCCCTTTCATTTCAAATCATGTATTACAACATTTCTGTAATCTATGGTGATATTTTTGCTGCTCTATCTCGAATTTTCTATTCCATCTCTACAACGCTATTAGGCCTGTTCCTATAAATTCTAATTCACAAACACACAACCTTGATGGTCATTCTACAATTCCTCTTTTTCCCATATCACCCATCCCACCAAGAATATGAATCGAACAGACTTTATTTTCAACGAAAGAAAGTTATTCCTTTGTAAAATATTAGCTCTAATATGAAGTTTCAGTGCAGTACGATGAAAAGGCGGTTCCTGACATTTTTTTCAACTTACTCTCGTACCACAATGCGAACAAAACCGTTCACCATTAATAAAATCGTATTTTCTGGAGACTCTTCTCCAAGAAAAATACTGTTATTGTTCAAAACAATGTAAATGGGCAACTCAATCAATAATTCAATTATGAAAAGGTCAGCAAGAAATAAACGAATTTTTTGGTGAAAACTATTTTATGTTCAAGAATAATACAAAAAGTAAATAATTATGGTAAACCTCACAGAAAGCATATTTTTTTGGAGGTGATGTTTTTGTAATAATATTTGAAAAACATTCAAAATGATGTTCCTTAAAAGTACAATAACATTTAATTGAAATATTTTGGAACGTAATTTATATCGCTATATTGGGAAATTTAAAGGAAAAAAGTTTATTTGCTTGGACTTTTTCACAATATTGTTCAAATAACCAAAATAGTGAAAAGCGAATCCACCCACGAACTGTGGATTCTAGAGAAGATAACTGGTAGATTCTAATTAGAAGAAGCTATTCGTCAGTTCGTGGATGAAAATTCCCCACAGTTTCTTGTTAATGTCGAGAAAGAAATGTTCAGAATAACTAGTTTATGTATTCAAAACGATGGAAGACACACAGAGAATAAACATTATTGAAGAAGAGTTGCCTTAAAAAGGACGCCCTTCGAGGTTCCTTTAATAATATTTATATTAGTGTAAAATACTACCCAATGTTTATTTACTTGTTACTTTTACTGTTTGTTCTATTTCCACGCGTGGGATTTTCAGAATACTAATATTTAATGTAATTTTTCCTTTATCTATTTTTGTTTGTTTCATTTGAAGTGTATTTGTAAGTAACATGTGATGTTTTGCAACATTAAAAGTTTTGCTCTTCATTGATATCCTGCTGTCGTATTGCTTTGTAAAATTAAAATTATTTCCACCTTAGGGAGAGGGAGGCACAATGATACAATTTTTGTTGTGATTATGATTTTGTCCAAGACAAAAAACTTGTACAAAAAAAATGTCTTGTAGAGGGTGTGAAACCATGATCAGCAGCTGAAACTCTAATTGATTTGTGATTTTTAATAACATCGGTTATTGCAGTCTTTATAGCTCCTTCGTCAATGAATGCTCTTTGTGATAAGTACGTACCATTTTCATTAACCTGAAACAAGTAACATGTCCTCGTATAACTTACTGAATATTGTTTATACGAATAAAATAGTACATTTGTAAATTGCAGAGGTACATTGATACACTGTAGAGGCACATTGATACACTGCATCAATGTACCTCTCATACATATGTATCAATGTACCCAAAATGCACTCTGACAGATATAATAACTAGTGACATATTTAACCTTACAGTACATACACTTGGTTGCAAACAATGTTTAAATAATACGTACGTTTAGGAATGGTGACACAAGCAGCACTCTATTGCTACCACGTTGGTAAAAACACGCACATGTAAAAAGGCATTAAAAATTACTTTCTCGCGCCAAAATAAACTAAACACATGTAACTTTACTCTCACTCGTTTTTCCGTTACTAAATTTTTATGACCAGTAGCCCACACTAGTGCCATCTTTGAGGTAATAGATTGAAACAAATGGACTTCTTCTGCCGCGAAATTTTAAATGCGTATCAATGCGCCTCGTGTATCAATGTACCTCTCTCTCCCTATAGCAGATATATTTTTGTAAAACATTTATTAAAAATGATGTTCTAAACGTGCTTTCTAACTTTTTGCATTATTCTTGAACATAAAATAAAGTTTACACCAAAAATTATTTTTTTTATTCCTGACCTTTTTCTAATTGAGTTATTCGCTGCTCCCCTTTTACATTGTTTTGAACAATAACAATATTTTTCTTGGAGAAAAGTCTCTATAAAATACGATTTCAATGATGAGCGATTTCGTTCGAATTGTGGTACGAGGGTAAGTTCAAAAAATGTCAGGAACCGCTTTTT